>PVKS010035741.1:0-19860 GCA_004027875.1 Aplodontia rufa | reverse complement strand
GATTCTTTCTTTCCCACTCTCTCTTAAAAAAAATAATTGCTGGCAGCTACCAAAAACAGGAAGAGGCAAAGAAGGATTCTTCTCTAGAGGGAACATTGGGAGCAGAGTCTTGCTGACAGCTTGATTTCAGAACAGCAAGAAAATAAATTTCTGTTGTTTTAAGTCATTAAGTGTATGGTAATTTGTTATGGGAGCCCTATGAATCAAATATAGGCACCAAATTCATCATGAACTGTCTCCCACATGGAATAAAGGAATATTTTTTCTTCTTTGGCGTACATAACTAACATAAGATTTGAGCTGCAAAGGCATCTTGGGTCATATAAAAAAGCTAGTGTTCGTCTTTGATCTGACTTTCTTCTCTTAATATGGAGACAGATGCTTCAGGCCTCCTGTGCATATTCTTCTGTCTGCTCTGAATGCCATAGCATCCTCTAGAATTCCATCTTAAATGTTTGAACCTTCTAGATGATTTGCTTTGAATGGACCTCGTATTCTAATGGCTTCACCTTTTGCCTTTCCCCTACACGCTTCCTTTTTTTTTTTTTTGTAAATTAAACATTAAAAAAAATAAGTAAGTAAGTTATTTTTTTATTTATTTTCGTACCAGGGATTGAACCCAGGGACGCTTAACCACTGAGCCACGGTCACAGCTCTTTTTTTCATGTGTGTGTGTATGTGTGTGTGTGTGTGTGTGTTTAATAAAGAGAGAAGGACAGTGAGAGAGAGATGGAAACATTTTTGTTTTGTTTTGTTTTTTAAAGAAAGAGGGACAGTGAGAGAGACTGAGAAAGAGAGAAACAACTTTATTTAGTTTTTCACATGGCCTTCGTTGCTCCAACACTTAGTTGTGTACGTGGTGCTGGGGTTTGAACCCACGTCCTCGTGCTTGCCAGGCAAGCGCCAAAACCGCTGAGCCACGGCTCCAGTCCAACATTTTTGTTTTTTAAATTTAGTTTTTCATGCAGCTTCCATTGCTCCAAGACTTTGTTGTGTACCTGGTGCTGGGGTTTAAACTTGGTACTCGTGCATGCCGGGCAAGCACCGTACTTCCCGAGCCACCACTCCAGCCATCTATTGCTTTTTGAGACAGAGTCTCACTAAGTTGCTTAGGGCCTGCCTCACCAAATTTTGAGACTGGCTATGAACTTGTGATCCTTCTGCCTCAGCCTCCCTAGCCACTGGGATTACAGGTGCATGACACTGCACCTGGCTCTGTCTCTTTCTTTCTTTCTAGAGAGTGAGAGAGAAAGAGAGAATCATTTATTTTTTTTTCATATGGCCTTTGTTGCTCTGACACTTAGTTGTGTATGTGGTGCTGGGGTTCAAACCTGGGTCCTTGTACATGCCAGGCAAACGCTCCAACCTCTTTGCTGAGCCACTGCTCCAGCCCGGGCTCTCAGTTTCTCCAAGGTGAGGTAGGTGCAGAGGAACCCAGCCTGACTATATGTCTGTTCCTCAGGTAAAACCCCCACACACTGGGGATGAAAATTATATGGCTGACTACGGAATTTCAGAGGGATGGGCAAGGAATCATTGCCCTCCAAGGAATTTGAGCACTCCTAGCACGTGAGCACTCCTAGTATCTCATTCCTGCCTTTTATTTATTTATTTTTATAAAGAGAGAGGAGAAAGAGAGACAGAGAGAGAGAGAATCAATTTTATTTTAGTTTTTCATGGACTTTCATTGCTTGGACACCTTATTGTGTTCATGGTGCTGGAGTTTGAACCCATGTACTCGTGCATGCAAGGCAAGCGTTGTAACTGCTGAGCCACCGCTCCGGTTTCTCATTCCTGCCTTTTAGATATACTCTTGGAATGAACATATCTTGGCATTTTTGTCTTTAAAACCAGAATTTTTGAGCTGGGGATTTAGCTCAGTGGTGGAGTGCTTGCCTAGCATGTGTGAGGCCCTGGGTTTGATCCCCTGCATTTCAAAACACAACAACAACAAATGAAGACTTATTTGCCCACAATAATCTGTAATGCATGGAGTAGGTTGGAGATGGGCTTCTACACCTTTGTTCCTTGGATGTATACCTACACTTTGAGAGATTCTCTTTCTTTCTGAGCCTCCTTTTGGAAGAGAGTGATCTACTTCCCATCTGGCCTCGTATAAGAGGGAGAGGAGTCAAGACTAATACCTGGATGTGAGTACAAATAGTTTTCCTGACTCTTTTTTTTTTTTTTTTAAGAGAGAGGGACAGAGAGAGAGACAGAGAAAGAGAGAAACAACTTTATTGAGTTTTACACATGGCCTTCGTTGCTCCAACACTCAGTTGTGTACGTGGTGCTGGGGTTTGAACCCGGGTCCTCGTGCTTGCCAGGCAAGCCGAAACCCTGAGCCACCGCTCCAGCCCCTCCTGACTCTCTTTTTGCTTTCTTTTGTCTTCTTATTACCCCGTAAAGCTTCCCACTAGAGGGTATTATGTTGTTATTTTAGAAAACTTATTAACTCCTGGTCATAGACTTTAATTTACTAATTTTCCCTTGAACTTAATGTCTCTGATTAGAATTTCAAGTTACAGAATATTTTTCAGGAACTGTTTTTAGTATAATTTAGAGTTCAGTAGATCACTAGCGAAACAAGCAGAGGCATAAAGAAAACAGCCTAAGGTATTTTTAAAGATGTACTCCCATTTTCCTTTGGTTTGACGTGTAGTAATGCGATGAATGGAAATGGTAGTATGTTTTTCTCACTTCTCCTCATTTGTTTTGGATCACAGGCTTCATTCTGATTTAGGAGTCTTTCCTGCTCAGCATTTCAGTGATAATTCTCCCCATGGTCTGCAGGATCCCTGTTCTCCTTGTTTCTATAGCAACAGTCCTGTGTTGCTTGGCTAGAAGTAATTTTCTGCTGCTGTGGTGAAGCCCTATTTTTTTCATTCCTTTCTCTCTAGTTGCCTTGGTAACCAGCCTCTTCCTCTTCTGGTCTCTTGTTGGTAAATTCTACCCCCCTGTTTTTCATTTTCCCTCTCTCTTTCTAGTAACAGTCACCTGGTCATGACTTGGACAGTGCTATCCCATCTGTGAGTGAGCATATTCTGTCATCCTCGGATTGTCATCTTGAAATCAGCCTCCCTTCTCCTTTATTTCCATCATTCTCAAGCCTGCCATCTTTCTGGTGGTTGTCATGGTAACCATACCCTCTGAAAGTCTCCAGGCAAAGACTCTACAGTTAACAACCATCATGTGAGAGTGTCTGCCAATATGTGGCCACACATCTCCATTTTAAATCCAGCCCCAGGCGGGTATCACAAATTGGAGAGAACAGGGCTTTTGATAAAGCAGTCTGGATTGAGAAAAGGAAGAACTGGGGACCTAGACCTGGAAACTGGTGGTCCCTAAACAACCTATAAAGCTACAAGGTTCAGACAGGGGTCTGCAAGAGTGGCCATTATGCCAAAAGAAATACAAATGATTGAGAAATGTATTGGCAGTCATTCTAAGCCAGTCCATCATATGCTCTAAATTTCCAGGGGTCACTCCTTTGGCACAAGACATCCAGGTCTGATCTGAAAGCTAGGTAGAGCCAATAACAGGGAGAAATAGCTGGGCATGGTGGTACATCCCAGTGGTTTGGGAGGCTGAGGGCAGGAGTATCACAAATTCAAAGTCAGCCTCAAGGGGCTGGAGTGGTGGCTCAGTGGTTGGAGCATGTCATGCTGGAGAACCCAGGTTCAAGCCCCAGCACCTCATATACAATTAAGTGACACAGAAACAAAGGCCTGATCAATAAATAAAGTTGATTTTCCTCTCTCTCTCACTCTTTTATTTATCTTTTTTTAAAGAGAGAGGGAAAGAGAGACAGAGAGAATCAATTTTTATTTAGTATTTCATGTGGTTTTCATTGTTCAGACACTTAGTTGTGTACATGGTGCTGGGGTTTGAACTTTCGTACTTGCGTACTTGCTGGGCAAGCACTGTAACCACCAAGCCACTGGTCCAGCCCCTCCCTCCCTCTCTTTCTCTTAAAAATAAATAAATAAATAAAAAAGCCAGCCTTAGCAACTTATCGAGGACCTAAGCAATTTAGTGAGACCCTGTCTCAAAATAAAAAATAAAAAGGGCTGGGGGATATGGCTCATTGGTTAAGAACCTCTGGATTCAATTTTTGGTACCAAAAAAGAAAAAAAAGAGGAGAAATAAATTATAACTTTATTTTTTGGGTAGTGTTGGGGATAAAACCCAGGGTCTTCTTGCACATACCAGGCAACTGCTTTACCACTGATAGATATCCCCAGCCCTAGAACTCTTTTTTTTTTTTTCAGAGAGAGGGACAGAGAAAGAATCAATTTTTATTTATTTTTCATGTGGCTTTTGTTGTTCTGACACTTAATTGTGTACATAGTGCTGGAGTTTGAACTGTGTACTCATGAATGCCAAGCAAGTGCTGTAACTGCTGAGCCACCGCTCCAGCCCCTCTAAAACTCTTAACTTGGCTAACCAAGGGGCTATCACCATAGGTATTTAGGTACTTTTACACTTTACCAACATTTTCTCTGCCCTTAGACTGCTTTTATCTCTTTTGGGAGGCAGATGGGATGTAAAGATTATGATAATACAAAATGTTCAACAAATGGTGGTTGTTATGGGCCAGGGCATTGTAGCTGGAACTTTTCAGACATTATTCAATTTTCTCTTCATGATAATCCTGGAAGAATACTGAGGTTAAGAAGTAAGGTTAGGGTTCTGGAATGGTAGCTCAGCAGTTATGGTATGCACAAGGATGTGGGTCCAAACCCTAGCAACACATACACAATGAAGTGTCAGAGCAACGAAAGCCACATGAAAAACTAAATAAAATTGATTATTTCTCTCTCTCACTGTCCCTCTCTCTTAAAAAAAAAAAAAGGTTGGGGGCTGGAGCAAGTGGCTCAGCGGTTATAGCGCTTGCCTGGCAAGCGTGAGGACGCGAGTTCGAACCCCAGCACCCACGTACACAGCTAAGTGTCTGAGGAATGAAGGTCACAAGAATAAATAAAGATTGCTTCTCTCTTTCTCTCTCTGTCCTCTCTTTCTAAAAGAAAAAAAAATAAATAAAGGTGTGCTTTGGTCTTCTTTGGTCCTAATATTTCCACTCACACTTTAATGGGAGGGTTGTTACTACTTTACTCTTTCTGCCTTCCTTCTGTTTTCTCTTCTAATATTGTGGGTTGTTGTTTATTAGCTTGTTTTTCTGTTCTGGCCCTATCTCTTGCATCCTTTCACCAAGGGGATGGAAAGTTTTGTTCTGCCTTCTGATTGTGTCTGAGATTGTATTGAGGAATGAAAACATGAGAGCAGCCGCCCTTGCTTGAGAACCTGGCAGGCCTGATTCTGGAGAATTGTAACAGCTCTAAGTTCACCAGCCCCAGCAGTCAAAAGGCAATTCATTTTTCTGTCCATTTAACAGTTTTTGGGTATTTATTTGCCACCAGGTACTGTGCTAGGCACTGGAGATACAGCAATAACCTAGGCAGGACCATTCTTTGCCACTGTAGAACATCTCAGAGTAGGAGTTAGACAAAGACAATAAACAAGAGGGCCAATACACAATTTTTTTTCTTAACTAGGAATTGAACCCAGGGGCACTTAACCACTGAGCCACCACATTCCCAGTGCTTTTTATGTTTTATTTTGAGACGAGGTCTCGTTAATTTGCTAGGGCCTCGCTAAATTGCTGAGACTGGCTTTGAATTTATAATCCCCAGCCGGAAATCCCAGCCTTCTGAGCTGGGGCCCAGCTTCAACATATCCTTTTTTTTTTTTTTTTTTTTTAAATAGAGAGGGACAGTGAGAGAGACAGAGAAAGAGAGAAACAACTTTAGTTTTTCACATGGCCTTAGTTGCTCCAACACTTAGTTGTGTACGTGGTGCTGGGGTTTGAACCCGGGTCCTCGTGCTTGCCAGGCAAACGCTGAAACCGCTGAGCCACCGCTCCAGCCCTCAACATATCATTTTTATTCTAATTGGTGGTATGAAGGAAAAGAATTGGGTGCCGTGCAAGAGAGAATAATAGAGACAGATTTACTTTAGATGGAGCTGCCATCCCTGTTAAAGGGAGCGGGTAGTTGAGGTTCTGATTCCAGCTAGCTCATTTGTCTTACTGCTCCTTTCTCCTTTAGCATCCACCCTCCAGAGCGCCAAATCCGCGCCGGCGCAATCACCGTTGCCATGGGAACACCTGCTTCGGCGCATGCGCAAAAGTCTCCAAGATGGCGGCGATGGCGGCTGCACGAGCTGTTCCTGTGGGCCCTGGGGTCCGGGGCCTGCAACGGACACTGCCTCTGGTAGTGATTCTCGGGGCTACCGGCACTGGCAAGTCTACCCTGGCGTTGCAGCTGGGCCAGCGGCTCGGTGGCGAGATCGTCAGCGCAGACTCCATGCAGGTACGGCAGTGCGTCTGGCCCCCGGCCTGGGAACGCCGGAGGCCGCGTGCAGGCCTCTGGAGGGGTGGACGTTCTGATGCTTGGTCGTAGCGGGTGAACCTGAGCCTTGTGGCCCAGGAGTTGGGTGAAGGCCACCCATACTTACTAGGCGTCCATCGTATGTCGACGTCGACGCAATGCCGAGCGTTTCTGTTTCGTCTCTGAACTTCTCACGCCTTTGCTGTTTGGTGCATACTGTGATTATCTCTCCATTTACGGCTGAGGGTTTTGGGGGAGGTGAAATGACTTGTTCTCGGGACATAGCAAGTAAGTGGAGGTGATGGTATTTGAAACTACAAGGTTGATATATAGGTGTGACATATCTATCTATCTATATGTACATATTAGAAACAGGGACTGAGAGATAATGAATTTTATTTAGTTTTTTATGTGGTTTTTCGTTGCTCTGATACTTCATTGTGTACGTGGTGCTGGGCTTCGAACCCGCAACCTTACGCATGCCAGGCAAGCGCAGTAATTACTGAGCCACCACTCCAACCCCCAGTAGATATCTTTTTAAATGAAAATTATTGAAGAGCTTTTGCTATGATTCTCACCCTAACCCAGAGAGACCAGGAAAAATCAGATGCTACCTGAATGTCTCCTGGTTTAGAATAGGGCAGACAGGAAACCTGCCTTCTAATGCAGAATCTGCATTGGGCACTTGACTTCTGATTAGCAATGCCCTTTATTTAGACATTGTTTTGTCTGCAAAATGTAGGGAGTGTCCTCCACAAGGATGAAGTGTTTAGTAAATGAGATCATGATGGCTGGAATGAAGAAAAGGATGATCTTCCCTAAAGAAGGGAAATAGGGTAAATGTTTGCTGAAGCTAAAGTTCTTAACTCTGTTGTCTGATCCGAATTGAAGGGTCTTGTCCTCTTTGAGCTGGGAGGCACAGAAGTGGATATAGTACTTTTCACACATGGGAGCTTTTTCTGCTTTATTGAAAGTGGGTGACATTTTTGGGGAATCCAATGGAAAATTTACAACTATTTGTTCAAAAGGATTTACAGTTGTGAATGTTCATAGACTAATTAAGATGTTGAACATGAAATGCCTGTCCCTAAATCTAGTACCTGATAAGTATTCAACTAGGAAGGGAAATTCTTTTCCCACTGGCATGATTTCTACCCTTATTAGTTCAGCATACATGAAATGGAAGTGTAATTCTTGTTTTTTTTAAAGAATGAGGGACAGTGAGAGAGAGAGACAATCAGTCTTTGTTATTTAGTTTCTCATGTGACTTTCATTGTTCTGACACTTTGTTGCATACCTGGTACTGGGGTTCAAACTCAAGTGTTCACACATGCCAGGCAAGCGCAGCTGTAACTGCAGAGCCACTGCTCCAGCCCGAAAGTGTAATTCAACAAATGTTTGCAATCTACATTTTGTAGCTTTGGGTGACAGAATTTAGCCAGAATCCCAGCCCTGTCTTTTCCAAGATATGCAGCTTTAACTTAACTTCCATGTGCCTTTGTTTCTTCTGTAAAGTAGGAAAAATAGCAACATAACATTGTGATGATTTTTAAAAAGTATTTGAAACACTAAAAACACAATATGGCATATTGTAAGAGCTAAAAATGTGGTAGCTACCATATTTCAGGGCTGGAGTGGTGACTCAGTGGTAGAGTGCTTGCTTGGCATGTTCGAGGACTGCAGCACAACAGACTCAACTAAGGGTCAGGAAAAAAAATCAGGGACTGAAGCAGTGGCTCAGCAGTTACAATGCTTGCTTGGCATGCAGGAGGACATGGATTTGTACCCCAGCACCAGTACGCAACTGTCAGAGCAATGAAAGCCACATGAAAAACAAAATAAAATTGATTCTCTTTGTCTCGCTGCCCCTCTCTCTCTTAAAAAATAAAAAAAAAAAGAAAAGAAAAGAAAGGAAAAACAAGGGGCTGCAAATATACACAACGAAGTGTTGGAGCAATGAAAGCCATATGAAAAACTAAATAAAACTGATTCTCTCACTGTCCCTCTCTCTCTTTAAAAAAAAAAAAAGAAAACAAAAATCAGATTAAAAAAATAAAAATTCTCTCTTTAAATTAAAAAAATCTTATTGCAAAGACAAGACCATAATCCCTATACTTAAGGAGTTTAGTCTGTACATGAAATGGGATTACAGCTAGTAAGTAAACAGATTTTTAAAATTTTTTTAAAGAGAGAGAGGGACAGTGGTAGGGAGAGTGAGAAAGAAAGAATTTTATTTGGGTTTTCACGTGGCTTTTGTTGCTTTGACACTTAGTTGTGTACATGGTGCTGGGGTTTGAACCTGAGTCCTCACACATGCCAGGCAAGAACTATAACCGCTGAGCCACCATTCCAGCCCTTGAACAGAGATATTTATCATGCTTTGCAAGGATCAGAAGAGAGACTGCAGTGCTATGTTTTATGATAAACGAATTAAATATTATAGAATTTATGATGAGGGAGAAATCATTAAAGACTGGCATAGTCAAGGAAAGCTCTCTAAAAAAGGGCTTGAGAAATAGGACAAGTTTAGATAGGTAAGAAAGAAGAAAAATCATATCAAAGGAAGGAATGCAAAAGTTAGAAGGTGAAATGGTCATGCATTAAAGAGACTGTTCGACAACTAGATATAAGATACTATGGAGTGAGATGAGTAACAATGAAGGCAGAGTGTAAGGAGCATGCATTTTTGAAAGAGAGAATTTTATTAGTTTTTTTAATCTGGCCTTTGTTTCTCAAACACTTAGTTGTGACATTTCAGGACTCTTGCACTTTTTCCCTCTGCCCAGTGGATCCTCTGCTCTTGTATAACCACGTGATTTGCTCTCTCATTTCAGGTCTTTTCTCCAATGTTTCCCTGTCAGGAAAGTCAACAAATCAGCTTAATTTTATATCTATTTTGTTCTTCTGGTACTATGGATTGAACCAAGGGACTTTCTACCTCTGAGTGATATCCCTAGCCGTTTGAATTTTATGTATTTATATTTGTAGTACTGGGAATTGAACTCAGGGACATGCTACCACTGAGCTATGTGTCCCCAACCCTTTTTATTTTTTGAGACAGAATCTTGTTAAGTTGCTGAGACTAGCTTCAAACTTGCGATGTTCCTGCCTCAGTCTCCTGAGTAGCTGGGATTACAAATGTGTGCAACTGTGGTTGGCTTTACATCTATTTTATTTTATTTTTTTCAGGGCTGAGGACTGAACTCCGGGCCTTGCGCATGCTAGGCAAGCGCTCTGCCACTGAGCTAAATCCCCAACCCCTTTACATCTATTTTAAAGTAATTTATTTCGTTCTGGTAATGAGGATCGGGTATAACTCTGTAATAACTATTGCATACTTAAAGAAATATTTCTTTATTCTTGGCTGTGAACCTCAGGTTGCTAGAGGCCTTGCTCAGTGTAGAATAGGCCATGTCAATGGAATACCTTATGCCTTATATAGTGCTGATGATGTAGAAGATCTTTAATATTTAGTGAAATATTTTATTGAAAGGGTTCATCCTAATTTTAATACATTTAGGTTCTTCCTATGGTTGTAGCTAGAATATGAGAGTTAAATTTCTTTCATCCTTGGGATAGCATGAAGATTAATTAATACATGAAAAACAGTGAAGAAGGGCTAGATTGTATTTAATTTTGATTATACTAGATCTGGAGCAGTGGCTCAGTGGTGGAGTACTTGCCTGGCATGTGTGAGGACCTGGGTTTGAGCCCTACCTAGCACCATGTACACAGCTGGGTGTCAGAGGAACAAAAACCAGATGAGAAACTAGATAAAATTGATTCTCTATTCTCTCATTTCTTTCTCTCTCACTTTCTCTTAAAAAAAAAAGAAGGAAAATATTTTAATTATATTTTGGATAGTCAGAACATTTTCTCTTGATCCCTTTAATTTTACTTTTAAGTTCGAATAATGAAATAAACTATCATGTGGCATTCTTTGTGGATATGTACAGTTCTTCATTTTTGTCTTTATCTACCATCTTGCTCCTGTTAGAGTAGTGGTGCTCTGCTTATTTTTTAGCCAATGGAATGATATTCTGGTTTTCAGTGACTTGAGGTTGATTCAGAATATATTTGGTAAATGTGAACAAAATGGCATTTGTGCGCACGCATGCATGTTTGTGTGTGTGTGTGTGTGTGTGTGTGTGTGTGTTTAAAACAAAGGGGTTTGGGCTGGAGCAGTGGCTCAGTGGTTTCTGTGCTTGCCTGGCAAGCACAAGGACCCGGGTTCAAACCCCAGCACTACGTACACAACTGAGTGTTGGAGCAACTAAGGCTATGTGAAAAACTAAAAAAAGTTGTTTCTCTCTTTCTCTGTCTCTCTCACTGTCCCTCTCTCTTTATTAAAAAAACAAAAACAAACAAACAAACAAAAAAACACAGGGCTTTGCTAATGCTAGTAGGTAAGCTAATGAGGCATAAAGTATCTCAACGACGTGGATGATTTTACAGTGAACAAGACCTCTAGCAACTACCCTGATGATGCACAACTAATGGTAGACAAAATGCTCTATTACTAAGCTGTGTAACTCCAGCCTGAAAAATGACATTCTTTTTTTTTCTCCTTTTTTCTAGAACCTAGCCCATGACCTAGCAAGCGCTGTACTACTGCTTTTTTATTTTTATTTTGAGACAGAGTGTAGATAAGTTGCTGAGGCTGGCCTTGAACTTACCATCCTCCTACCTCAGTGTTTCATATAGTTGTGATTATAGCCCTGTTCCACCATGACTGGCATATATTTACATTTTAATATCCCTTTCAGTATAGTGCCCACACTTTTGTATTCGCAAGTATTATTATCGGTATGGGGAAAAAAGTTGTAAAATACTGTCTTAAATATTAAATAGTTTTGCGTCTCATACTTCTTTTGTCACCCGTTTGTCCTACTTTGACTGTAGGGTTGTTCTAAGGCAACCCCCTACAGCTTATTTTATTTCCAGGAAAAGTGCTTGCGGGGGTGTGTGCATATGTGTTTGTCCAGAACAGATATTTATTTGTACATGCATGTTCTTAGCAGCATTATTCACAGTAGCCAAAAGATGGAAGCAATTCAAGCTTCCACCAAAGGATACATAAGTAAATAAAATGTGATACATACATTTAAGGAAATATTATTTTCCTATTTCATTTTCAGCATGCTTAAAGCATATTTGAAGTGAATTTCTTAGGCATTCTTTTTTTTTTTTAAGATAGAGGGACAGTGAAAGAGAGAATCAATGTTATTTAGTTTTTCATGCAGCTTTCATTGCTCTGACACTTCGTTGTGTATGTGGTGCTTGGGTCTGAACTTGCATCCCTGCACATGCTAGGCAAGTGCCGTAACCGCTGAGCCACACTGCTCCAGCCCCTGAAGTGAATTTCTTGTACATGTTATGATTAGGTCCACTTTCTACCCATTGTCTTTTTCTTTTTTTTTTTTCCCCCAAGAGTGAGTCATGGGCTGGAGTGGTGGCTCAGTGGTTATAGGGCTTTTCTGGTATGCACAAGGATGTAGCTTTGAACCCCAGCACCACATATACAATGAAGTGTCAGAGCAATGAAAGCCACATGAAAAACTAAATAAAATTGAAAATTGATTCTCTTTCTCTCACTGTCCCTTTCTCTTAAAAAAAAAAAAAAAGAACAAGGATTTAGGGCTAGAAGCGGTGGCTCAGTGGCTGAAGTGCTTGTCTGGCACGCACAAGGACCCAGGTTCAAACCCCAGCACCATGTACACAACTGGATGGCCAGATGAAAAAAAAATGAATAAAAGGTTTATTGTTTCTTTCTCTGTCTCTTCCCCTCCATCAAAAAAAAAGGGGGGTGCTGGAATGGTGGCTCAGTGGTTACTGTGCTTGCCTGGGTGGGATGTGCAAGTACATGAGTTCAAACCCCCTAGTACCACATACATAACGAAGTCTCAGAACAACAAAAGCCATGTGAAAAACTAAATAAAAATTGATTCTCTCTGTCTCTCTCTCGCTGTCCCCTCTTTCTTAAAAAAAAAAAAAAAAAAAGAACAGGGATTTAAAATATTAGAAATGAAATAATTTTTACATAGGAGATGCTACAGAAGTGCAAACAATAATCTTATGGCCTTCTGCGCAATGAAGACTAACTCTCAACAGTTAAAAAGGTCTAGGGGGCATGGTGGCGCAGGCCTATAATCCCTGCACCTTGGGAGGTTGAGGCTGAAGGATCACAGATTCAAGGCCAACCTCAGCAGCTTAGCTGGATTCAGTCTGCAGCACCACAAAAACAAACAAAACAAAAATCTAAACAAAACACAAAAAGATCTACTTTCCTCATACACAAGGCAAGTGTAAAACAGACAGTGCACATGTGCATAGGGCTCCTCTGGGAAAAGCATCTGGAGGGAAAAATTTAAGGAAATATTGAACTTTGAAAATGAAGGAAATTGGATAAATGTTACAATGTGGATATACTGTGAAGAAATTATGCTGCATGAACTACAGCAGTCATGACAGGATAAATATTTTATGAATGCAGTGAAAAGTACTTGCTTTTGTAAATTCTGAGTAAGTTAGTGCTTGAGGTTTTGGGGTACTCTATGAGGTAAAAAGCACAATACGGTTGTTAAGAGTAGTAGGTCTAGGGACTGAGACCATGACTCAGTGGTAGAGTGCTTGACTAGCATGTGTGAGGTTCTGGGTTTGATCTTTAGCACCACATAAAGATAAATGAAATAAAATCATGATATTGTGTTCACCTACGATGAAAAAAAATGTAGTAGATCTAGAGTAGTAATTTTGTCTTTTAGCTTGAAATACAATGACTTGCATTGATAGCCTGTCCTTGGCTTTTCTTTATTCTTATGCATGTGATTTGTGGCATGGAGTGTTAGAACTATTTTCTGAGGGGTTGATTAGAGACTCCTGTTGGGCTCTACTGTGGATTTCTGCATGGCAGAACTAATGAAAGTGAGAAACCTTTGTGCTTACTTTTCAAACCCTGGTTGGTTGTTTCACAAATTATAGGAACATGAATATTCACATTTAGTAATGAGAGTCTGAATTCAGGTAGAGACTGGTAATACAATCCCTGTTTTCCAGGATGGAAAAAATGAGGTACAGAAAGATTGAAGAGCTGACTAGAGATCGTACTGTAAGACATTCGCACACCTGGGAATTGGATCTGGGTCTTCTCACTCATTGGTGGAGTCTGATATATTGCAGGAAGATGATACTGGAGGTCTTCTTTTCAGTGAGTCATCTCCTTGGCACATAAGTTCAAGATACAATGCTTTGCCTTCAGTGACTGACTGCATGAAACATTGTACTAAGAAAGTTGAAGACATTTGCCAAACGTGTAAAATGACTACCTGAAAATACAGACTACTGACTATATATGCTAAGAGAAAATGAAGTGTTCTATTTGGATTTATAGAGAGGAAGTATCTCTGATGTATTAATTCTTCAAGTCCTGTGGAGAAGCAATAGTCAGACATAGGAGCACAGTTTCCTTTGTTTTTGCCTAAACCTACAAGAGGAGGAGCAAATAATTTTTGGCAGTCTGACTAGTAAGCAGAGTATGGGTCATCTAATAGATGTGGAACTCTGTGTTCTTTTTATCTGCTTTGGAACATAGTTTAGGGATAATATTTTATACTAAAGGACTGTCTGATAGTGCTCAAGGGAGATTTAGGATGCATGGGGAGGGTCTGAAAGGGGAGATGCGCTGGAGGATCACAGTAGTTTAATAGGACATGAAATAAAAAATGCAAAGACCTGTTAACAGGGAGAGATGGGGCCTATCCAGAGGCTTTCACTACAACTGGTACAGGCAGTGTTTTAAAAGGACTGAGTCTAATGAGGCTGAGAGGGAAATCTGAAAGTTTTTGACTTGTCTAATATATATATATATATATATATATATATCCCCTGATTCACCTCCATTGTAAGTAAATTTAGTTTCTCTTTGGCTGCAGTGTTAAACTGGTTAGGCCATACATATATGATCACTTTTTTTTGCAGCTAAGGGGAGAACTTTGAAGTCAAACCTTCCATTTTATGTAAGGAAAGGGAAGTGACTACTGGCCAAATGGGAAACCACAGGAGAGCACAAAAAAGTCTTGCAAATTCAGATTCTTGAGATGAGGTGCTGCCCTGATGCTATAGTGGCTGGAATCGGGTGTTGAAGTAACTTTGCTTCAAAGAGAAATATATATTTGAAAGGTTAAAGTTACTTGAGGTGTATAGGAATTCATGTATATGCTTTAGTGTGATATAAATGAATTGGGTTCTCATGTCATCTGTTTAATTCTTGAGATACATTTTGCTCAGAACAGTATTCTGTTTGCCACTGTGCTTACCTTTGGAACCCTGCTTTTGAACAGGTGCCTCACTGCTTTATCACATTGTGGCAGCCAGAGGTGAAGCCCTCACCGCTGCACAATAAATGATGAAAATAATAATACTGAAGGTGGGTATGGTGGCACATGTCTGTAGTCCCAAGCCTCTCAGAAGACAGACAGGAGGATTTCAAGTTCAAGGCCAGCCTCAGCAACTTAGTGAGACCCTGTCTCAAAGCACCCCTGGGTTCAATCCTTATTACCAAAACAAAACAAACAAAAAACCAAGAATAACATATACATATCAGGCATTGTTCTGAAAGTTGGACACAATTTTGTATCCTTACCACAACCTTTTGAGGTAGGAACCATTATTATTTCATCCTACCAGAAATTACTTTCTTGGACTCTTACCTCTGTGCTGTCCTCTGTTTTCCCTCCAGCTCTTACTATTTATTTATACATTTGTCTCCCATTCCATACTTTTCCTTTGTAGCACTTTGTACATTTTATCAGGCACAGAAGAGGGAAGAGTATTCCTGACAAAAATAATAGCATGAACAAAGTAAAGGAAGGATAAAAGTGCATATTCTTTTGGGTGTTTTCGAGAAATGGCCAGTAACTTATCTGGAAAGGAGAATATTTGAGAGACAGTCGTAGGAGGTGAAACTAAAAATACAAGCCCTTGGGAACAGATTGTTGAGGCCTTTAAAAGCCGTGCCGTGAGGTTTTGGGGTTTTAAACAGGGAAGCGATAGTAAATCTATTTCATGAAGTAACTCCAGTGGCTGGGTAGAGAGTGGATTAAAGAAAGAAAAACAATTTGGTTTCTGTTACAGTAGCCTAGATGAGAGGGGGTGGAGTTGGGCTGTGACTGGAGAGAGAAGATAACTGTTTTTTGACATTTTTGGAAAAAAGAAAAAATAATAGTTATTAAATTGGAAGTTTTTGTTTTGGAGAAAAATGATAAGAACAAAGCCTTTCTTTTGTGTTTGGAATAAAATGAGACCTGCTTATTGAAAAAAATTTCCAAATAACACTGAAAAACAGGAAGAAAATATGGTCTCAGCATCCAGGGGTAACTATTTCTTTGTCCCCCACCTCTTCCCTACCCCATATTGGAATTGGATCCCTAGGGTTCTTTACCACTGAGAGCCCTTTATATTTATTTTTTTTATTTAAAATTTTTTATTATTAGAGCTTAATGGTTATACATAGTAGTTGGGTTCATCCCAATAAACTCATCCTTTTTTTAAAAAATATTTTATTTATTTATTTATTTTTGGTACTAGGGATAGAACGAACCCTGGGACTCTATACCACTGAACTCATCCCAGCCCCTTTTTTAAATTTTATTTTGAGACAGAGTTTTGCTCAATTGTCCAGGCTGGCCTTGAACTTGTAGTTCTCCTGCGTTATTCTCCTGAGTCACTGGGTTTATAGGTATGTACTACCGCACCTGGCAGAGGTAATCTTTTTTTTTTTTTTTTTTTTTAAGAGAGAGAGAAAGAATCAATTTCATTTATTTTTTTACCTGGCCTTTGTTTCTCTGACATTTAGTTGTGTAATGTGGTGCTGGGGTTTGAACTGGTGTATTAGCACATGCTAGGCAAGTGCTGTAACCTCGGAGCCACCACTGCAGCCCCTATGTGTACGTAGTTTGTGTAAATTGATTCACACAGTATCCGTTTTTTTTTCTTTTTTTGGTACTGGGGATTTAACCTGTGGTGGTTAACTATTGAGTCACATCAGTATCCCATTTTATTTTTTTTATTTAAAAATTTTTTTTGTTTTAGTTTTTCATCTATTCTCCCCACCCCCATCCCACTTAGTTGTGTATGTGGTACTGGGGATTGAACCTGGTCTTCACACAAGCCAGGCAAGTGCTCTGCCACTGAGCTACCTCTCCAGCCTGCCTTTTTTTTTTTTTTTTTTTTTTTGTCCTACAGATTGAACCCAGGGGGCTCTGAGCACATCCCCAGCCCTTTTTTATATTTTATTTTGAGACAGGGTTTCACTAAATTGCTCATGACCTTGCTAAGTTGCTGAGGCTGGCTTTGAACTTGTGATCGTCCTGCCTCAGCCTTCTGAGTCACTGGGATTACAGGCATGTGCACCTGCCATCAACCTGTACTTTTTATTTTTTATTTTGAGTCAAGGTCGTTATTTCGAGCCTGGCCCTGAACTTGCGATCCTTCTGCCTCAGCCTCCTGAGCTGCTGGAATTACAGGTATGCAGCATCATGCCCAATTTATGCTGTTCTTATTCTGCTTTTTTCCCTTTTAATAAAATGTTATGGCTGGTTTTACTTTTTTTGCTTCAAGAGAGGGACGGTGAGAGAAAAAAGAGAGAGAGAAAGAATCAATTTTATTTAGTTTTCTGTGTGGCTTTGGTTGTTCCAACACTTGGTTGTGTACGTGGTGTTGGTTTGGACCCACATCCTCACATATGCCAGGCAAAGCGCCGTAACTGCTGAGCCACTGCTTCAGCCCCAGCTGTTTTCACTTGTTAATGTATATAACTCTACATTAGTGGTCTAAACCTGGGACAGTTTTGCCCTCCAAGGAACATTTGGCAGTTGCTGGAAACATTTATGATTATAATAACTGAGGAGGTGAATTCCCGGTTTTAGTGGGTACAGGCAAAAGGCATTGCTAAACATCCTGTTGGGCATAAGACAGCCCCCCACAACAAAAGAATTATCTGTCTCAAAATAGCAATAGTACTGAGGTTGAGAAACCATGTTCTACATTATTACTAGTTTTTAAAATTTTGAAATAACTGTAGATTTACCCAAGAGTTTAAAAAATAGTACACAGGGTTCTTGTATACCCTTTATCCTGCTTCTCCTAATATTAACATCTTACATCATCATGGTACATTTATCAAAACTAGGAAATTGACATAGATATGATAACTGTTAACTAAACTGAACTATAGAATTGGATTTTATCAGTTGTCCACCAATGTCCCTTTTCTGTTTCAGGATCCAACTTGAGATCCCATATTGCATTTAGTCATCATATATCCTTAATCTTCTCCAATCTGGGGCAATATTTTAGTCTTCCTTATTTTTCATGTCTTTGATTAACTCACGCTCCCTATACTGGGGCTTGAACCCCGGGTGCATTCTGCCACTGAGCTGTATCCCCAACCCTTTTTATTTTTTGAGACAGGATCTCACAGAGTTGCCCAAACTGATCTTGAACTTCTTTTTTTTTTTTTTTTTTAAAGAGAGAGGGACAGTGAGAGAGAGAAAGAGAGAAACAACTTTATTGAGTTTTTCACATGGCTTTCGCTGCTCCAACACTTAGTTGTGTACGTGGTGCTGGGGTTTGAACCCGGGTCCTCCCGCTTGCCAGGCAAGCGCTGAAACCACTGAGCCACCGCTCCAGCCCCAGATCTTGAACTTCTGATCATCCTCCGCAGCCTCATGAGTAATTGGGATAGCAGATGTGTGCCTCTGCCTGGCTTTCCTTGATAGTTTTAAAGGGTATTGGTCAGCTCTTTTTTTAGAATGTCCTTCAGTTTGGGTTTTGGTTTCTCAGGATTAGACTGGCATTATAGATTTTGGGAAAACACAGAAGTGAAGTATCTTTCTCATTGCATCATATCTCATTTTATGATATCAGTAAAGCTTATTACTGGTGATGCTAACCTTGATCATTTGATTAAGGTAGTGTCTACCTGCCAGGTTTCTCCACATTAAAGTTGTGTTTTTTTCCCTTTGCATGCTATTTTGCCTTTTTATTTTCATAATATGATAATATTCATTCATATTTATTAGACATGGGTTGATTAGTTCGTTCCACACTGAATGGGAGGAATATCAAATAATTTGTGGACATCTGTTAAAAACAGCCACATTAGGGGCAAAATACAAAAGAATCAAGAGACTGGGGTGTGGTCAATGTGGGGGTAATTTTGATTTAAGAACAAATGGATATCATTGTTACTTTATATGCATTTATGATTGTATAATAACTCCTTAATAATAAAAATTTTTCAAGAACAAAAAAGCACGATAATTAATATGTATTTCGGGGGAAATATGCAGAGGTTATGCAAATATCCCCTTAAGTTTCTCACGCTAATTTTAGCATTCATCAGTGAATCTTTGTTGCTACAATTGCTGTGGTAATTTTCCTTATTCCTTCTCATTAGTAATTGAAAAAAGTCTTTTTTTTTTTTTTTTTAAGAGAGAGGGACAGTGAGAGTGAATCATTTTTATTTAGTTTTTCATCTGGTTTTTTTTTTGCTCCAACACTTAAGTGTGTATGTGGTGCTGGGGTTTGAACTCGGGTTCTGGTGCATGCCAGGCAAATGTTATAACCTTGAGCCACTGCTCTAGCTCCAGTAATGGAAATTCCTTAAAGAAGACTTGTCTTGGATTGAAAGTTCAAGGCCAGCTTCAGCAACTTAAGAGAGACCTTGTCTTGGGTCTGGAGTGGTAGCTCAGTAGTTATGGTGCTTGCCCAGCATGCGCAAGTACACAGGTTCAAACCCCAGCAACCCATGTAAACAACTAAGTGTCAGAGCAACGAAAACCATGTGAAAAACTCAATAAAAATTGATTCTCTCTGTCTCTTTCTATCTTTCTCTCTCACTGTCATTCTCTCTTTATCTAAAAAAAAGAGAGAGACCTTGTCTTAAAATAAAAAATAAAAAGGGCTGTGAATGTGGCTCAGTGGTTCAATCCCAGTACTCCCCTCACAGCCCCTCCAAAAAACCCAACTTGTACTTTTTTTTTAATTTGTTCTACATAATCTTACATATTGGAGGGGATCGTTGTTACATATTCATGCATACAGGATATTGACAAAGTAAGTTAAGGATCTCCCCACTTTGTCTGCTCTCTGCTGTCACGTCTTCTCTGCAGTACCCCCATGTTATAGATACAAATAAGCATATATATGTATATTAATTTTTGAGATTTCTGAGTTTCTCTGCCTGCCTATGTATAGTTGGGCTCTTCATGGGAGTTGAGAGTTCCCAGTTACATTGATAACCCCTCTATTCCTTCCTTTCCTCCTTGCCTCCCTCCCTTCTCCTTTGACCTTCATAGTTATGGTTCCCCCAGCTTCTGGGAAATTTCAGCTATGACAACTTGTCCTTTCTCCTCACTTTATTTATACCATTTACTTATTAATTCAGCATCATTATGGATATTTGTTTTTT
>PVKS010035740.1:12500-19879 GCA_004027875.1 Aplodontia rufa | reverse complement strand
TTTGGATCCATTCTTCCTGTGAGGGACACCGGGGTTGTTTCCATAGCCTAGCAATAGTAAATTGTGCTGCTATGAACATCGATATTGCTGTGTCACTGTAATGTGCTGATTCTAAGTCCCCTGGAAAGATACCCAGGAGTGGAATAGCAGGGTCGTATGGTGGAGTCATCCCTAGTTTTTTAAGGATTCTCCATACTGCATTTTTTAAAAATTAATTTTAAAAGAGTTTATTTTTAAATATAAAATATTGCAAACATTTTAGAAAAGTTGACAAACAATGAATCACAAAACGATATCTAAACCTTTCCCAGATAGAAATATTGCTAGCATTTTTGGCATATTTTTCAATATTTTTCAAAGTTTAGTTTGTCATGGAACTTTTGTCTTTGACTTGTTGTTGTTCTTGTTTTCATTTTCAACAATTATATTTTGATTTTCTGAAAGAAGCACATAGGAAGAGTTTGTAGCAGAAGAGAAGACCATAAGACATAACCAGAGGTCAAAATCAGGCAATGCCCAATGGAGTAGAGGAAGGAATAAGAAAAATGGTGTACTCATTTTGGTAAGCTAGGTTTATTTGATTTATGCTGCATAAAAGGTTGGTGATGTTGTAGTTGTGACTTTGCTCCATGTAGTTACCCAGGGATCCAGGCTGATGTAGGCTCAACCTCCTGGAACACTGCCTGATTCCATGACAGGTTAAGTAAAGAACTGAGAAGCCACACACAAACTGTTCACTGCTTTAGATGGGCCAGGAAGTGACATCTGTCAGTTTTACACTAGTTTTCTTGGCACAAGCAGTAACATGGTCCTCTCTAATGGCAAAGTAACTGAGGAAATATAGCAGCAAATACAATGCTTGTTGAGTGTCGTGTTCTTTAACACAAAAGGAGAAATAAAACAAGATTTATGTGTTCATGTGTATATGCAAGATTTTAAGTTATACTTTAGAAGATTTATCCAATTGCTCTGATGCCTGATCTCCTTTTTTTAGAACTGATAATATTTGCTATCTTAGTACAATTTTTAACAATTACACATGTAATTATACTGTCCTAAACTTATTTGTTTAAAAATTTCCTTGACAGATTTACTTGCACAGAATGTGTTAGGCCACATTTATCCCATCAATGTTGTTCAAAGTATAGTCCATTGGAGAAATTGGAAATTACTGAAATCTGCACTGCTATTTTGTTATATTAATTGTGTATCTTCACAAAAATGATGGAACTATCTCACTCCTCCGCTGTATTCATCTCTTCCCATTCCCTATGTGATAGAATTTAAGATCTGGCCTTTGCTTATTGTCCCCGTTTACTTCCCTGTAACATTTTATGCTCTCAATGCATTATTAGTTTTGGAATATTCTGCATTGGTTTTTGTGTTCTTTGTTTGTTTGTTTGTTTCAGTAATTTTTCTTGAAAAGTCTCCATCTTTCTGAATGCCAGTCTCTTTTCCTCCAACACACCATTTGCTCATGAATTCCTAGTGCTTGTCCAATTCTGAGCTTTGATATTATCTTTTCCTGGGGTAACTTCCTGTCCTATCTGTTCAAGTAATCCCCTATGTATATCTCCATCCTTATGTTCCTTTATCATAATGGTCTCTTATATGACTGTTCCTTCTACAAGAATATGAGCTTTCCAGGTTTAATTCATATCTGGACCCCAGTGCCTGTTTTAATTATTTATTTGTGTTTTTGCAGGATTAATCATTGAAATCAAGAGTTGGAATACCCTGAAAGTCCTACCATTTTTTCTTTGACACAGTGCCTGAAGTATACTCTTCAAACTATTCTCCCATCTTTCATTTTATTAACTCAATAGAGGTTCTTATAAAGTTGGAGGTTATACAAATAGTAGTAGTTACATTGTTTATTGTTTTACTTAATTAATAGATGCACAATCATAAGCACTGCTGCATAATCTTTCCGTAATGGCCCAGAATCATGGTTGTTTACTAAATTGCCTCTTTGAAAGTCATTTATTAAGCCATAAAAGAAGAAAATAATTTTCCAAGTTTATCAGATAATCAAAACCCAAAATACAATGTCTCATTCTAACAAAGGTTATTACAATTCTGAAGATGATTGGAAGCATGGCCTTAATTAAAAAAAATTAATAATCTCTGTTATAGTTTGAATGTGAGTTGTCTCCCAAAAGTTCACACCTGATGATTCGGAAAGGTTGAGGTGAAATGAATGATTTATAAAAGCCTTAATGCAATCAATGTGTTAATCCCCTTAGCTAGCAACTGTAGTCTGGTAGGGTGTGGCTGGAGGAGGTGGGTGTTTGGGAGTTGGTCTGTAGGGTATACATTCGGTATCTGATGTGGAGTTTCACTCTCCTCTCTGCTACCTGAAGTGATGCCTTGAGCTCTCTGGTCTGTGTAGCCATGCCTGCCGCCATGAGGTTTAGCCTCTTATAGAGCATGGAGGAATAAGAGGTGGCCCTCCATGGACTAATTCAACCTCCACTTGAATGGATTTTCTGTATTGCTTCTAAAAGGGAAGCCATTTAAATGACACCTCCTGATGCCAGGAAAGTACGTGAACGCAGGTTGCTATATCAATGCACTGTGTTGTCTAGAAACTGTACAATCAAGACTGCATCTCAGTGACTGTGACTGTTACCATCTCTGAGGTTGAGGGCTTTGTAATAGCTCTTCAAATTGTGCTTTTCAGCCTTCTATGTGTGTGGCATGATCTGAGAAAGGCTACAGGACATGACCAGTCAATTATTTCCCCATAGTTTACCAAATTCTAGCCTCTATTCCCATCTGGTCAGAATTTACAAAATGACTTTATACAAGAATGCTTTCTAAAATATTATATCAACATATGTTAAAGTATACTATTTTCTTAGTGATGTTGAATTGCCATGAGAATAAACATAAATTATATATCATGACCTTTGGCTTGCATGTCTTCTTCCTATCCAATTAGAATTATATGACATGAAATACATGAACATTACCTGAAAAATGGAAATAGACATGATTACAGTGTTCTCTTCATACACTTTTCTGCGTATATTATCATGAATTTGCTTATTAAACTTAGAAATAAATTTAACTTATTAAATTAGTAATAATTCTCTGGCATTTGCACATTCAACCTGTTGTGCATACCTTTTGTATGGCAGCTGGAATATTGAATGATTTTATATATAAATTTGCAAATGTTATGAAGTAGGACTAATTTTCTCTACAGGTAAGAAAATTAAAGTTCAGAGTGTATACATAACTTAGCTACAATCATTCAGCTAGTTTGCCAGTTTGCTCAGCTAGTCTTGTTGGTTCTAAAGAGATGGATATAGAATAATATGTATGTCATATGGGGAGGAGACACGAAAGCAGTGGTGAGAGATAGGTGCTAAGGTTGGGAGAGGTGGTCATGGCACCCATGAAAGGTACCAAAGGGAAAAACTGCTGATAATGGCATCTACCAGTAGCAAGTCCATCTGTCTCAGTGGTATCCACATATTGCCCTTGGAAGTCTTCAAAATTCTCCACTACACACTTCATTGAGTTCTGTCTTTGCAAATACTGTTAATACCAGGCAGCAACACATAAGTGAATAAGTTCCAGATCTGAAGTCAGACCTTGCAAAGTCTTAGTTCCTCACTTACCAATATTAAGTAATTAAGCAAATTCATAAGCACATGGAGTCCTACATTTCTATTTTGTAAAATTCTTGTGATGTTTATCTCTTCATGGATTAAATTAAATAAAAAATAGACCTTGCACAGCTTCTAGTAGGTGCTAAATAAATGCTGGCTTCCTCTCTTCTTTGTTTTATTCACTTTTCTTCCTTTTTCCTGCCATCCACTTGAAATAATCTTATGAGTTTTAATTCACACTTTCCCATCTTATAAGACAACCTCTATATGATTCTTGTCAATTTATAATTACAAACAAATAACATCTTTTAGTTTCCATGTTTTAATTACTCCAAATACATACAGAGGTCAATGCAAAGTGTTAGGGATATTACAAATGACAGGACAGAGGCATAAGGTCTGTATGAACAACTCTGCAGAAACAGAAGCAAAGCTGTTCCTAATGTGTTCAAATCTGTTCTTTCTCTTTCATTCCACCTCTTACCAAATGGAATTTCTTTTCACGTATTTTCTCAAAACAATAAGTATGTTTCTCTGTTTTATTCTTTACTCTCAGCAGCATTTGACTCTTGACCAAGACATTCTTTTTGAAGCACCCTCCAGTTTTGTTTCATTGACACCACACATTTTAGAATTTCCTTCTTTCCTGTTGCACCATCCACCCCTAATCCCTCTTGCAGTTTCCTCCACTGAGTATTAGCAAGAAGCATAGGAATTCCCTAGGACTCAATGGGGACTTCTCATTGTCTACCTCTCTGGTTCATTTGGTTCATTGACTCTAAGTATTCTTTGGTGTTGGTGACTCTGATTTCTATCAGTAGGCCACATTTCTCTGGGCTCTTGTGAGCATCTGGTTTCATGACTTCCAGAAATTATGTTTACTTAGATATTTCAAACTATATCTACATAACCAAAACAAACTATTGAATCTTGCCTTCCACTGTTTCCTTCACTAGTTTTTGCCATCTCAGCAAACAGCAGCAACAAGAAATCCTGCTTAACCCCATTTTTCTTCCTTCAGATTTCAGACCATTCCATGCAAACACAAAAATGTATAAATACATTCATTTCATCTCTGCCACCACCACTGTCCTGGAGCAAGTCACCTTCATCTCTGTCACATGGGGTCCTGCAAGTCTTTTATCCTGACTCTTTGCTTTTGCTACTGCTTCCTTCCAATGTGTCATATACATAGATGCCCATGAGATCTTTTCAAAAGGTAAACTAATCATGTCACTTTCTTGGCTTAATGGCTTTGCTCATAAAAATTAAAACTTTACCATGGCCTATAAGACTAGCAAGATCAGCCTAATCTCCCCACCTTGACATTTTGGCATAATTTCATACAGTTAACCCTTGCTTTGTATATTCTAGTCATCCAGTCTCTTTTTTATTCCTTGGTTGTACCAAATTCTCTTCCTATTTTTTTAAGAGAACAGTGAGAGAGAGAGAGAGAGAGAGAGAGAGAGGGAGAGAAAGAGAGAATAAATTTTTATTGAGTTTTTTTTCACATGGCTTTCGTTGCTCTGACACTTAGTTGTCTAAGTGGGTGCTAGGATTTGAACCCGTGTACTTGCGCATGCCCGGGCAAGCGCTGTAACCCCAGAGCCACTGCTCCAATCTCTCTCCTTCCTCTTAAATCTCCAGAATCTGCCTGAAATTCTTCTTCTGACTCAGTATTTAAGCACTTATATCTCAGTATTCAGTAAATATTTTTTGCTAAATAAAAATATGAATGATTCATTGCCTCTTCTCATTCCTATATCTAATAAACCTTCATGTTAAAACCATCCTATTTTGTTAAATCTTTAAACCATTGTTATCTGTAGTTCTATTGCCTTGATTCTGGTTACCATTATCTCCTTCTTGAATCACTTTAATTTTTTCTTGAACTGATGTTATAGTTTATATATGAGATGTCCCCCAAAAACTCACATTTGAGCCAATGCAAGAAAGCTTTGAGGTGAAATCACTGGGTTATGAGAGTCTTAACCTAATCTGTACATTAATCCACTTGAATGGATTAACCAGTTAATAACCAGGCAGATAGAGTGTGGCTGGAGGTGAGTCATTGGGGTTGTGCTTTGGAGTATATTTTGTTCCTAATGAGCGAAGCTTAGTCTCTCTCTGCTTCTTATGCCATGTCTTGAGCTGTTTCCTTATGCCACACCCTTCAGTCATGATGTTCTGCCTCCTTTTGTGCCCAGAGTCACCTGACCATGGACTGAACCTCTGAAAGTATTAGCCAAAAACAAACAAACAAACAAACAAAAAAAACCCTGACTAAATCAAAAGTTGAACAGAATTCCAGGGCCAAGCAAACAGAGGTAACAAGTCGGAAGCTCTGGCTAGCGGAATGAAAATGCAGAGTGGATGATCATTACAGTTCTGTGGTAGATGTGGCTTTAGTGGAGGAGTCTAGTTACCCTAGAGTTCCCCCTGAAATTATTTTAAGTGATCGTCTTCTAGTTTATCTTTGTGCATCGGTTCTATTTTTCCTTTCTTCGCATGTAATTAGGTGATTTTTAAAAATTTCCTATTTTAAAAGTATTGTATAGTTCTCTGTTACTATTAAGAAAAAGTCCTAACATCTTAGTTGGCATAAAAGTCTTTCAGGATTAGGCTCCCTAACTCCTCTGGGTGACTCTGCAACTCAACTCTTGTGTCACATGCTGCAATATCAGGAACTTTGTCCACTTTCTCCCTAACTCTCCACAGTGTCAGGAACGTATTAGGCACTTGTTAAATATTTGTTGAATGAGCCATTTTAGTCAGGTATCTTATTCCCACTGATGTCTGACTTGCTTGCTTGTTTCTAATTACTCCCAAAATGTGATAATATATTTTCTCCTAGGAGCTTATCCAGGATGGTCTTATGAAAATTTGACTGTTGACTGTTTTTTATAATTATTTTTTGACCATCTATTTTCTTTTGTTTTTGCTTCAATTTGTTTAGCCTACCTCTGTAGACATTTATTTAAAACATCTGTAGACAAAATAAATTATCAAGAAATCAACTATTTCTTTAACATTTGAAAGAGTATTTTCAAGCCTTTAGAGTCAGTAATTGAATATAGGGTAGGCAAGCTACTTAGTACTTGGTTATAAAGAACACTGTAATGATTCTTCACTGTGTGGATACTTAGAAAATGTTGAATAATTTGAAGGAATATTGGGAAAATGCTGTTTTCTACCCACCTTGAACATAAGTAGGAGTCATTTCATTTTTTGAAGTAGCTAAAATTGCTTTTCTAGTACAAATAGATATTATTTTAATTAAATGTAAAAGTTAAAATATGTCTACCATTTCCTGTTTAAATTAATAATTCCCCTTATTCCTCATCTATTTTTGAGCATAGATCTCAGAAACAGTTTATCGTCCCTCAAGTCAAAGATTAGAGCTCCCAAATTTCCCTTGCTTACCCATTGTGATCTAGATAAACACATGGATAATTTATGCCCATGTAAATCTCAAATGTTTATTAGGTTAGTTAAAACTAATAATGATAACTAAATAGCAATATAATAGTAGTCATTACAAGAGAGAATTGATGCAACATGTGTCAATGATTATATAATGAAGTGCCACTGTGATTAATGAAATTTTTTGTTCACTATTAGTCCCATTATAGTTAACACATTTATATCCACACTATATATGATACATATATTTCCTCTTTTATACTTGAGAAGCCAAGGAAGGGGATGGAGAGGGTGGAAGGAGAAGAAATTTATTTGGAATGTATCCATCAATCTCTA
>PVKS010035740.1:0-7500 GCA_004027875.1 Aplodontia rufa | reverse complement strand
GTGCTGTGAAGTGGTACACTGCTGAGCTTGTACAAATTGAAAGTCAGGTCTGTCTTGCTCAGAAGTTCCTACCCTTGTCCTCCGGCATCTAGCATTCCTGGATCTTCACAGCAGATACTAGCCCTACCTCTGGCTCAAACACACTCTCAACATGTGGGCGGTAGGTTTTAATTACTCTGTCACTTTTCCTCATTTATTGATCAGTTTGGTGGTCATTAATTGAGTGCTTATTTTGTGCTAAGTGCTGTGAATAAAGCTGGTGAAGATAATAAATATCCCTTATCTCTAAATACCTGTATTCTACTAAAAGTAGAACTCAGTAATTATCATAGATATATAAGATGCAAATAATGCATTTCTAGGGACAAGGGCAAGAATGCAGACAGGGTTTTTATAGAAAAGGTGATACTTGAATTGAATCTTGATGGATGCCTTCCTCATTTGCCAGAGTTATAAGGTCAAGTGGACAATGGGCCCTAGCATGTTGGTTTCAGAGAATTTCAGATTTTGCAAGCTGGGCAGAAATACAGGTTCTTAAGGAGGAGTGATCAGAAAATAAGGTGAAATAATGAACAGTAGCTAAATAATGAAGGATGAGCTCATATGCAATTGCTTATGCTTAGCAGCAGTGGGAATCCATTAAGAAATCTGAAGGAAGAAGTTTCTTGAATAGATTTAATTTTTTTGAGGAGGGAATAATATAGTTGATGAAACAGAAAACAAACTGAGAGGACAAAAATAAAGAGACATGTGGGGTAATGAGATGCAAGCAATTCTAGGTAACTTCAGACTTCATCACTTTTGGATTGTTTAAATGGTAGAGGGATACAGGAAATATAAGAGAAAGAGTTAACAGGGGCTAGGAATTTATTTTGGATATTTTAAATTGAAAAGCCAATAGGACAGTCAAGTGTAAAAAAAAAGCTATTGGATTCTGAATGAATGAGATTTTCAACAGAAGAGAGGTATAATGGAGCAACTATTGTCTCTATTACTGTAGTGCTTTCTTTGGCTTAATGTGAGAGCCAAAACAGTCTTATATGGAACCCCATAATTGGATATGTATATCAGGCAAGGTGGCAGAGGTGGGCCCACGTGAAAATTTTGCCCAGATACAAAGCTTGGATGAAAAGGATTTGATAATAGAAGAGGGGTTATCAATTCGAACACACTTCTAAAACATAAGGAGAGTGACATATAGGCTGCAGGCAGCTGGGATTAGTGTTATTGGTGAACTGAATCAGTCAATCATTTAACAGAATCCATTAACATCCACTGTTTCTCAGACATTGAAATAAATTACAGGATATGGTAGAGAACAAGAGAACAGGGAGACAGAACTTTGCTTTCATGAAGCAATGAGATGCCTACAAAAAACTGAGAAAATAAACATAACGAATGGTGATGAGTGTTCCAAAGAAAAGAAACAAGTGCTAAAATACTACATAACTGGGTAGGGTCCAGACACAGAAGCCTCGTTGGACTGAGTGACTAGGGAAAACAGCTCTCTGAGAAGATGGCTTTTAAGCTGAGATATGAAAGACAGAACAAGCAATGTGTGTAGGGAGTAAGGAAAGACATACCAGGAAGAAACAGGAGAGTCAGACAAGTTTCTGTGGCAGGAAAGATCCTGCTAAGTTTGAGGACCTAAAAAATAAGAGCATCGTGGCAACTGACTCTAAGTCAGGATAGAGGCTGATAGGGCTGGTCACACATGGCACGGTAAGCCATCATAAGAAAGCTTAGTCCTGCTCAAAGTGTAGGGGAAAGCCAAGGAAAGATGGCATAATGAAGTCTGAATTGTAGTATTGTACTTGTTGTCATGTGGGGAACAAACTAGTAGGAATCTAAAACATCAAGATGCTGTAGAAGGTTATAGGGTATTCTAGATGAGAAATGATAGCATGCTGAATTAGTGTGGCTGTTGAAGAGAGTGGGGGTGCGGTATATGAGTGGATTCATAGGCAGAGGGGCTGGCTGATGGATTGATAAGGAATAAGGGAGAGGGAGGAACTAAAAATGACTGCTAAGTTTGGTGCTATTGCTGAGGTAAGGATTATTGAGGGGGTCAGAGACACACAGGAATGGAAAAATCAGAGGTGGAATTTAGTGATAGTGGGTTTGGAGATACAATTGTGAGAATGGTTAATCTGTAGATGAAAATTAAAGCCATGTGACTAGATGAGAAAGAGGATAAATAGTGTTTCATAGAAGGCAAGAGAAAAAGAATTGGTTTGATGATGTATATAGATAAGTTTTTGGAAGAGGTGAAAACTTGAAGGGACTTCTGTTTAGTGAGATGTGTGTATTGTTTTCCCTTCATGGAGCAGAAAGCAAGACCCTTTCTGATGAGGTGAGACGGGAATGAAAGCCTTGTAACTCACAAATAAATAACAGAGGGAGAGGAACAGGGACAGGAAGCGGGCAGAGAGAGGGGAGAGGGAGAGATGATTACGAAAGTATGTAAGTATTGATATTGACAGTGTCTTGGGAAGCCATTAATGGAGTTGTCATAGCAGTAGCCCATTTATCCCCCAAGTGTTACCCAAAATGAATGGTCAATTAGAACAATTGTTGCGGGGTTTACAGGAAAAATAGAAGGGATGTTAGTGGGCAAGGCGGTAGGATGACAATAAAAATTGCAGAGAAAGGTTCTGAGCTGAGGAAAAAATAAAATAAGGAAGGATCAGACTGAGGAAAAGGAGGCATTCCAAAGAGTAGTTGTCTTTAAAAAATGATTTTCTCTAATATTTGAATTCATACATTAAATGAAAGGTGAAATATTAAGTTGGTGAAATAAAATTAATAGGATTTAGGGAGTCATTGAAAGTGGCATATGAAAAACAGGGAGAAATTCACAATGGCTTTCAGATTTGTACCTTGGGTGATTAATACAGTTCTGCAATGCATGAATCTATGGAATAGGAAAGCTGTCCCCAACCAAAGGCCACTGTTGCACATTCCAGCTTGAGTTGCTCTTTAGGCATCTGCTGGGAGCTCTACCTCACCTAAGGCAAATGCAGGCTGAAAGAGGTGCTCAGTATCAAGATTTGAGCTTGAGAATTTAAATGGCAGAAGTTACAAAATAGGTAAAATTGTCCCGGAGGACAGAACTATAAGATGCACCATTATTGCAGGGAGAATTCTACTGCCTTTGATCTCACATTAGTACTACTAACCTCCTCAGCTCAAGTCTCTCTATTGTCACAGAGTCTTATCAAGTCTGCCTTGATAAGATTCCTTTGCCACAGGTAGTTTCTTTTACTTGCTTAAGAAATTTACAACTACCAAAATGCAAACCCAGAGTCTTCCCTCTGTGTTTCTCTCCAGGAAGTGACTAACACCTCTGACTACTGAAGGGGTGACATCTGCTAACTGGGCATGACTCATTTTAACTACTGCCCAATTGGAATGTTCTCACAAATGCCAGAGGAAAAGATTGGATCCAAACCTATGCAGATGACTTTCAAACACTGGACTGACTTGAAGGTTTCATGAACATCACAAAGCTTACTCAAACTTCATGACTTAGTTTACTTTTCCCGTTGCATTGGGAGGTCAAAGCTCTATTGTTTTTGACATCTCCAGCAACCATACAGGAGCCCATGGCCTTCTGCAGGAGTGGAGATTGTGCCTGCAATGGGAACAAAGACACATTGCTGAAGCAGAGCCATAGCTCCAAAGCTCCTTACCTTGTGTTCTTGTTTTCTGATCCCCAGAGTATTATATGAAAGTCACATCTGCACAGGATATAAATGTGCATAATGTATAGTAGATATTCAGGAAATAAGATCTGTCCCTCATTTCCCTTTCCCCACTACCGGTTTTTAAACTTGTATTTACATAATACATGTTCACATGTTAACTATGCTGATACCTCCACTCTGTTCTTCATATTTAGCATGTTCCACAAATGCATTGTCATTAGCATAATATATGACTGACCAATGTCTACATTATGAAGAACGATCACATGCTTATATGCAGTTTTTCTTAGTTACAGCTATAAACTCCTAGGTGGCAAACCATTTTACAATCCAAGATAATATATCTATTGGATATACTTTTTTTTTTTTTGAGAGATGAAAAGAGTGTGTGTGTAACTTGTGTCAATTTTATTTCTATTCTCTGTTTATTTTTCTGACACTTAGTTGTATATATGGTGTTGGGGTTCCAACCTGGGTCCTGATGCATGCCAGGCAAGCGCTCTACCACCAAACCACCTCTTCAGCCCTGGTATCGTTTCTACTTTCAATTTGATTTGTATTTGTTGAATTTTTTTCCTGAATTGTTGAGAAATGAAAGTCATTAAAAGATTTACACCTAAATTTCCCTTTGTTCTGGTTCAATCATAATTATCATTCAGAATTGTAAACTTTTAGTTTTATGTAGTTATTTGACTCTAATGCAATAGTATGGAGTTAAACCCTTTAGATTCATTCTAAAGGCAACCCAATTACTGATTTTTCATCTTCAAATACACCTCCATTCTCTATTCTCTGTTCAAGAACACATCTGGAAATTTCTCTAATTTGTGCTTCTGATTTTCTTGTATCCTAGTACATGAAATTATTTCCTTACATTCTTTATCTTTCTGAATCTCTGATTCTGATGTCTTCCCATTGGCAGCCATAAAATTCTATCACTTGACTATTAATTAATTATTATTAATTCAAACTATGCAGATAATTATAAATTTCCAATAAGGAGAATGAGCTATCCTTTTGAAAGCTTTTGTCCTTTTTCTCACATACTTCCTCACACATATGTACTTAATACAGTGGATTAACTTTGTTTCAATTGATAAAAGATAAAAATATCTCAAAATAAATGACTTCAAATACCCTTAAAAATGGTGATGGTATATAAAGTACAAATAAGCAATGGGGAAAGATACTTAAATATTGAATAAAATATTGATAAAACAATTTTGATATATTAGAGATATTTAATAAATATTTTATATTACTAGTGTCTTTATTACAAAAGATTAGAAGCTCACTAACTATACCAGTTCCCACTTATCTAACTGGGTTGTGTTCCAAGACCCTCAAATCATGAATAATACCAAGCCCTATACAGACTCTATTTTTTTCATATATGCACATCAAATGACAAATTTAATTTCTAAATTAGGCACAGTAGAAGATTAACAACAACTAATCATAAAGTGGAATGATTATAGTGATACACTGGAATAACAGTTACAATGAATGTGATCTCTCTTTTGAAAGAGTCAAGACATATAGTTTTTTCAGATTGTGATTGACTTGAGATAATTAGAATTATGGAAAATGAAACTGTGAATGAAGAGGGAATGCTATAATTTATTTCCCATGCCTGTTAATACTAATGTATCTGTGTAAATTTACTATTTAAAAGTTGCTTAGTGAGTGAGCTACACTGTACCATTTTTAGCTACAGAAGTCTTACAAGTGCGTACATTTTGAGAAAACATGCAACTGACTGCAGAAATGTAACTAGACTGGCTAACTATGAATGTTTTAAAAGTACTTAAAACTCACAATCTAAGTCCTCACATTCTGTGGATTCAGTCACCTGCAGTTAACCAGTCTTAAAATATTAAGGGAAGATCTTCCAAATAAACAATTCATAAGTTCTAAATTTTGTGCTGTTCTGAGTAGTAGGATGAAATCTGGTGTCATCTTGCTCAGGATGCCAATCATCTCTTTGTCCAGCATATCCACACTGTATATGCTACCCACCCACCAGTTGCTTAGTGGCTGTCTTCTTTATCAGATTGACGGTCATGGTACTGCAGTGCTTGAGTTAAATATAACCTTATTTTACTTAACCATGGCCCCTAGTATGAACAGTGATGCTGGCAGTTCAGATATGCCACAGAGAAGCTGTAAACTGCTTTAAGTGAGAAGGTGAAAGTTCTTAGTATGCAGCAAAAATCTATATGCTGAAGTTGCTAAGATCTAAAGTAAGAATAAAATACTTTATATAAATAAATGATTTGGTACCATCTGTGGTTTGAAGTATCCAGTGAGGGTCTTGGAATGTGTCCCCTGCAGATAAGGGGAAAATGGGAAAATACTGTATTTTTACTGAAAGTCTTGAATAAATTTTAACATAATCTACCAAAAATAAAAAATCCCAGGATAGATATATTGTTGCCTTTTGATTCTACATTTCTTTCCCTCCCTCCCTCCCTTCCTTTCTTCTCTCTTTCTTAATTTCCTTCCTCCCAGAAATATTAATATAATATATACTAGCGCAAGGTCCATAGAGTATGGGGTTTAATATAATAGGAAACATCTATCATAATACATTCATTGTCGTCAGGAACAGCAATAATCTAATACACACATAAAAATGAAGACAGAAAATTTCAGATTTTGATAAGAACTACGAAGGAAGCAGATACAGGGATGAGGTAGGGATGTATATACTCCGAGCAGTCAATAGATTCTTGAGGAATTATATAAAGGGGGAGGAGAGAAACCTGTACTGAGGAATTTGATGGCAAATGAAATTTTTTTTTCGTTTTTGCTTGACAGCAGAAAAAAAATAAAGAAGAAACAAGTGATTTTTTTTCCATTTTAAGATACTTGATTTATGAAAAGGGAACTTAAACTATATTGATTATGTAAAATGTAATGATGTTCAGAAAAAATTTAAAAAGGGAGATAGAAGAAACTGATTCGAAGACAAAATTATTGTGTTTGTGTCCGTATGTTTCTTTCTTTCTTTTTTATCCTTTTCTTTTCTACTCTCTTCTCTTTGTTGCTTTCAACGAACATTTATTATGCCAGGCACAGGGCCAGATTTTGGGGATAGAAAACATGAATAAGACATTATTCCTGGCATCAAGCAATACATAGTCTACAGGACTCATATATTACTTCACACTCCTAATTTTAGCTCTTTAGAGGAAAAGGATATGAATGTAAAATTTCTTTGGATGAAGTAACTTTGACCAGTTAATCACATATAAATCTGCCTGAAATCCTCTTTCCTGTGGAACCTTAAATGAGTCTCCTTCTCACCTCCATCAGTCTCTGCTCAAATGTCACCTTCTCAGTAAGGTCCTTATTTACCAACCTCCTTACATAACAACCCCACACTCCACTAATCTTGTTGCTCATGTCCCTTCTCTGCTTCATTTTTTCCTTAGCACTCATCACCTAACTAAATAACCTCTGATTTCCTTATTTATTTATCCATAAAAATATCTCTTTTCCTCCTCTAAAATGTAAATTCCATGAGATTAGGAGTTTGACTCATTTTGTTCACTCATGCATTTCCTGGGCCAAAGAAAGTAGCTGTCACAGCCAGTTGCTCAGTATGTATTTATCAAGTGGATAAACAAGCAAATAAATTAATGCATATTAAAACAATAGAAACATACATGTATATTGCTTTTGGAGGATTTAATGAATAAAATAGTTATAATTGAGTGTCGTTATGCTAAATGCTTCAAGGATACCACTGTATATCCAGGTGTCCATTACTATTTCTACCCAAAGCTTG
>PVKS010035739.1:0-19866 GCA_004027875.1 Aplodontia rufa | reverse complement strand
ATCTGTCCTAGTATTATTAGTGTGTAGGAAAGCTATTAATTTATGGCTGTTGATCTTGTAGCCTGACACTTTTCTAAATCTGTTTATAAGTTCAAGCAGTTTACTGATGGAGTTTTTTGGATCTTCCAGATACAGAATTATGTTGTCAGGAAAAAGGGAGAGTTTGACTTCCTCTCTTTCTATTATTATCCCTTTGATTTCTTTCTCTTGCCATGTTGCTTCAGCAAGGGTCTCAAGAACAATATTGAATGAAAGTGGTGAGAGTGAACAGCCCTGTTGCGCTCCCGAGTTTAGTGGAAATGCTTTCAGCTTTTCTCCGTTTTGTATTACACTAGCTGAGGGTTTAGCATATATAGCCTTTACATAGTTCAGAAAAGTTCCTTTGATCCCTGTCTTCTCTAGAGTTTTGAGCATAAAAGATTGCTGGATTTTATCAAAGGCCTTTTCTGCATCCATTGGGATGATCATATGGTTTTTGTCCTTGATTCTTTTTAAATTGTGATTTACGTTAATTGTTTTGCATATGTTGAATCAGCCCTGTATACCTGGGATGAAGCCTACTTGATCATGATGGATTATCTTCTTGCTAAGTTTTTGAATACAGTTTGTGAGGACTTTTTAAAGGATTTTTGTGTACAGGTTCATCAGGGATATTGGTCTGTAGTTTTCTTTTTTTGTGTATCCCTGTTGGGTTTTAGTATCAGAGTTATGGTTGCTTCATAAAAAGTGTTTGGTAGAGTTCCCTCCTTTTCAATGTCTTGAAATAACTTAATAAGGAGATACGTTAGTTCCTCTTCAAAAGTGTGGTAAAAATCAGCAGGGAAGCCATCAGGTCCTGGACTTTTCTTTTTTAGTAGACTTTTAATTGCCATATGGATTTCAATGCCAGTTGTTGGGTTGTTTAGTAATTCAATATCATCCTGTGTCAATTCGAGGATGTTGCATGTGTCTAGAAATTTATCCATTTCTTCCAAGTTATCTAATTTGGAGGAGTATAGGTTTTCAAAATATGATCTTATAATTTGCTGGATTTCCATGGGGTCAGTGGTGATAGCTCCCTTTTCTTTGGAGATGTGTTTGATTTGGTTCATTTCTCTCCTTCTTTTAGTGAGATTCACTAGGGGGTCTATCTATCTTGTTTAGTTTTTCAAAGTACCAGCTCTTTGCTTCATCAATTCTTTTTATTGTTTTTTTTTTTGTTCTCAATTTCATTGATTTCAGCTCTGATCTTGATTATTTCCTGTCTTCTTCTGGCTTTGCGATTAGATTGTTCTTCCTTTTGAAGGGTTTTGAGCTGGAGCATAAACTTATTTATTTGAGATCTCTCTTCATTTTTAATGTGGGCACTCAGTGCTATAAATTTTCCCCTTAGGAATGCTTTCATACTGTCCCAGAGGTTTTGATATGTTGTGTCTTCATTTTCATTCTCTTCCAAGAATTTTTGGATTTCTACTCTCATGTCTTTTTGGATCCATTCTTCATTTAATAGGGTATTAATCAATCTCCATGAATATGTGTGTTTTCTGTTATGATTTTTACTGTTGATTGCTAGGGTCATGGCATTGTGGTTTGATAGGATACACGGAATAACATCTACCTTTTCATATTTGCTGAGATTATCTTTGTGAACCAGAATATGATCTATTTTGGAAAAGGATCCATATGCTGCAGAGAAGAACATGTACACTACTAACTTGGGGTGGAATATTCTATATATGTCTGTTAAGTCCATTTGATTTATGGAATTATTTAGGCTGGTGATTTCTTTATTGATTTTTTTTGTTTTGATGATCTGTCTAATGGTGACAGAAAAATATGGAATACTTCATGAATTTGCATGTCATCCTTGTGCAGGGGCCATGCTAATCTTCTCTGTATTGTTCCAATTTTAGTATATGTGCTGCCAAAGTGAGCACTGCTGTTTTGATTTCACTTCCTGAGATAGGTTGATTTAGATTTTCAATATCGTCTGGTGTTAATATGGGAATTTCATATGTGGCCAAGTATCTGTCTGTATCTTCCAGATTATTAAACTTGGCAGAGTATAATTTTTCAAAGTAAGTTCTGATAATCTTCTGAATTTTGGTTGTCTGTGGTGATATCTCCTTTTACATCTTTGATTTTGTTGATTTGCTTCACTTCATTTTTTATTTTGGTGATGTTGGCAAGGGGTCTGTCAATCCTGTTTTTTTTTCTTTCAAAGAACCAACTCTTTGTTTTGTTCCTAATTTATATATATAATTTGTTGTTGTTGTTGTTGTTCTCCATTTCATTGATTTCAGTTCTGATTTTTGTTATTTTCTGTGTTCTATTAGCTTTGGGATTGGGTTGTTCCTTTTTGTAGGTGTTTGAATTGGGGCATAAGTCTATTTATTTGGGCTCTTTCCTGATTTTTGATGATTGCACTCAGTGCTATAATTTTACCTTTTAAGAATGCTTTCATACTATCCCAGAGATTTTGATATGTTATTTCATCATTCTCATTCATTTCCAAGAATGTCTTGATTTCTAATCTCATTACCTCTTTTATCCATTCTTCATTTAAGAGGGTATTATTCAATTTCCAAGTATTTGCATAGATTCTGTTGGTTTTCTTGCTGTTGATTGTGGTCTGACAGGATACATGGGACTATATCAACTTTTTTGTATTTATTAAGGTTTGCTCTGTGGTCTAGGATGTGGTCTATTTTAGAGAAGGATCCATGAGCTGCTGAAAAGAATGTAAATTCAGCTGATTTAGGGTAGAATATTCTGTAGATGTCTGTTAAGCCCAATTGATTAATAGAGTTGTTCAGATTGGAGATATCTTGTTGATTTTTTTTGATGATCTGTCTAATATTGATAATGGTATATTGAAGTCCCCCAGTATTATTGTGTTGAAATCAATGAGGAATTTAATGTTCTTGAGTATTTTTTCCATATACTTGGGGGAGGGTTGTAATTGGGGTCATAAATGTTAGTTATTGTTATGTCTTCTTGATGAATTGTACCTTTTAGTATGATGTAGTGTCTATCTTTGTTCTTTATGACTAGTTTTTGTTTGAAATTAATTTTGTCAGATAGTAGGATTGCAACATCAGCTTGCTTTTTTTTGGACCACAGGCCTGGTAGACATTTTGCCAACCTTTCACCTTCAATCTGTGTGTATTTTTGAATGTGAGGTGTGTCTGCTGTAGACAACATATTGTTGGATTTTGTTTTTTGATCCAATAAGCCAATCTGTGTGTTTTAATTGGGGCATTGAGACCATGTACATTTAAAGTTACAATAGATATGGGAATCTGAGTCTCAGTCTTTGTGACTATTGCTGTGTTTTGTGCCATCTTGGGTATCTTTTGGTGTGTATTGTGGTTATAGACAATCTGTTTTTTAATGGTTAGGGAATTATCAGCATGTTCTTCTGAATAAAGAATATCCGTGAGAATACTCTGTAATGCAGGATTTGTGTTCATGTACCTTGCTATCTTGAATTTATCATTGAAGTATTTAATTTCCCCATCACACTTAAAGCTGAATTTATCTCTGGTTGAAAATTGTTTTCTTTTAAGGTTTGAAAAATATTTTTCCAAGCTCTTCTGACCTTCATTGTCTGATCTGAAAAATCTATAGTGATCCTAATTGATCTGCTTCTGAATGTGATTTGGGGCTTTTCCCTAGCTGCTTTTAGTATTCTTTCTTTAATATCTCTGTTATTCATTTATATATGATATGCCTTGGTGAATTTCTCATTTGATTAGGTCTGTTTGGTGTCCTATAGGCATCTTGGATTTGGTATTCTGGGTCAATTCTGATATGAGGAAAATTCTCCTTGGCAATTTCACTTAGAGGTTTCTTAATGCCCTTTGTTTGTTGTTCGATGTTTTCTTCAATACCAATTACTCTCTAGTTATTTCCTCTCACCTTGTCAAATATTACTTGGAAGTTCTGGTCATGTACAATAAATTTCTTTCATTGTCTGTCCTCCTTTAACTCGACATTGTTTAGCTTATGTTTGTTATCTGATGTACATTCTTCAAGAGCTGAGGTTCTATTTTCTGTTGAGTTTACTCTGGTGTTAGTATCTTTCAATGAGCATTTGATTTGGTTGACAGTATTTTTCAATTCTGAGAGATCTGCTATCTCTCTTTTCATGGTGTCTAACTCTGTAAATAAGGAATTATTCTCTTACCTCTTTATATAAGTTATCTCTCATCACTTGAAATTGGTCTCTGATGTCTTTCCTTAATTCTTCTTTCAAATCTTTGATTGAATTACTAATTATAATGTTGATGCATTTTTCTAATTTTTCATGTAGTACCCTGACCATGGACTCCTTGGATGGCGAGCTGTGAGGTTTAGGAGGGGAGTTATTTCCCCTTTTCCTCATTTTCAGATACGGGGGGTGTGGCTTGAAGACCAATCATGAATATTAGTCTTGGAGGGGTTTTTAGAGCATCTTAAGTCTTTGCTTATTTGGGATGGGGTGCTATTTGGATAGCGCAGATCAATAGCTGCTAGTCCAATCAGTGAAGTATTGTGTGCCTTTAGTTGCATATACCAGACTGTTTCAACTGAAACAGTTATAATGGTGATTAGTACCTATAGGAGCAGTTTTCTTCCATGAGAACTCTCTCAATATATTAAGATAGCAAGCAAATACCTGTTTTCAAGAATGACCTTTTGTTTAGTTAGCAGGGCCTCTGTACATGGGGAGAAGTAATGTCTAGAGAGCCAAGGAGGTGAGGTAGGAAGATCATGTGGAACTCTTGACTTAGAATAAAGAGCTACAAGGTATTAGTGTGGTATAGGCTATTCAATTAAGAATAAAGAAAAGATAGAAATGGGATGTGAATGGGGTAAAGACTTTGGGTGAGGATGAGAGAGAACAGCACGTAGTTTCGGAATTGCTGGAGTACAGGGAAGAAGAGGTTAGTATGGAGCATGGTTCTCTTTGACCCAAAGAGACTGAGGACTAGTTTGCTATCATGAAGAGTTTTCCTGGTTGGACTCCAATGCTATGGAGACAGCAGTCGAGCACAAGAAGACTCAGTGCAGTAAAAACCAACCACCTATACAAACAAATGAACAACAACAACAACAAATATATATCCAAGAACACCAATTTCAGTAATAACAATAGAGATAAAAAACATAAAAAAGTAAAAAAAAATTAAAAAAATAAACAAATTAAAAATAAGAAACAGCAACAACAAAAAGGAGTTGGGAAGGGTCTGAGTTTTTGCCACCTAGGTCAGTGTGTACTGTGGGGGAGTGTGTTCATAGGTGACTTCTAGCTGGAGACTCTTCCCAGTTGAGCTTGTTGGAGGGGATGAAGTTTGGTAATCTCCGATGGTTGTGGAAAATTTCTCTGCTGTAGAGGGGTAGAATACCCTGCTCTTTCCCGCTTCCTGTTAGAACAGAGTTCAGCGCCACCTTGGGCAGATTATTTTCTGCCTGACCAAACTCCTGACCTTCTGATCCTTCTTATGCTGGGGACCTAGCATGTTGGGAGTCTTGTGGATCTTGGTGTAGATGAATGGAACTCTGACTGTTCCAAGGAGAGTGAGTGGGCAACCTGAAGTTAGCTTCCCCTTGATCATTGTTGGCCCACTCTTGGATGTCTTGTGATCTTCAGTGACCCCAAGAGATGCTGTGTGGGGTTGTCAGAGTCCCAGCAAGGGAAGACAAGTGTGAAGAAGATACAAGCCTGACTACACCAGTGTTTATGTATGTCACAAATGCAACCACTACGGGGCGTGGAAGCCCAGTCCCACCTGGAGAGCTCAGGACCTTTGGAGTCTTGGCTATTCACAGAAATCAGAGACTGAATGTGGGGGATAGCATTGATCCCAGGCTGTCCCTTTTGTTCAAAGATTCCTGAAGCTGATGCTAGTCTCTGCCTTGTTTGAGAGTCCCAGGCAGTTTCTGAGGTAGCTGCAGCCAGAGGCCACCCTGGTTAAATATGCCCTATTGAGCAGAGTTCTGATCACAGACTCCTCCCATTAGGGCATGTGAGAGGGCAGGCAGGAAGCCTCCAATTGCATGTGACTTGAGCAGGAGAAAGGGTTCCCAGGCTCACACAGTCCCTGAGCAAATAGCTGGGACACAGCGATTAGAGCCGATTCTCTGCTCCTCTAGACTGAGATCTCTAATCTGCACTTATTGGATGGGTCTGGTTTCACTTTTGATGAAGTAGTGTCCAGCCCCACCCTCAGGGAAGTCTCAAGATGGTGGTGCCTCATGGCTTATATGCAGGAACAGATGTAGGGTCGCTAGTTTGAGTGAAATTAATTCATCACCGGGGCTTCTGATTTGGCCACCATAGACTGAGAGCACAGGATTCTGCTTGAGTGTTCACAGCTGCCGGAGTTAAATTACCTATGCTCTGCTTCCTCCCCTCTGGGATAAATCCCCACCCCTTGGCTGTGAATCGGGCAGTGGCAGAGTGGACTTGACTAACCACCTTTTTAAGTTCATTATAAAGCTTCTTTCCTTTGGTGGTAATGAATTCGGGGAGAGAGACTCCCTGCACACAGACTGGGACTATTCCTACCGTTTGTGACCACATCCAGCTTCTGGAACTTGAACTTTTGCTCAGGAGTGCTGGGAGATCGCTGCTATTGGTGTGGGCACCATGTTTTTCCTCTCAGAGTGTAGTCTTCAGATTCACATATAAAAGGAAGTTATCTTACCTAGGTTGGGAACCATGTGGTCAGATATTTTCTGTTTTTAAACTCCTTATCAGATATCCCATTACACCCACAGCTGTTTTCTGTACCCACCCCAATTTTATATTAGCCAATCATGCAGATTGTACCCCTCAGCTCCTCCAATTAGAGTGAAGAGGAGGATTGCATCAGGTTGGAGATATAAACAGGTGGATTGCCTGCTCAAGTGTGCTTGCTCATAGGACACCCTTTATGAGTGCACCCTTCTGCAGAAGTAAAGTCTGTCTTGCTCACCCACTTCTGGGCACATGTTTGATTTCCTTATGACACCTCATAAGTTTTAATAATTTTATTTCTAACAAGTAAGCAGATATGGAGTTGTAGGAACTGGGGACTCAGCTTGGAGGGAAAGGGATTTCACACAGAAGACTCTTCCTAATTCTTGCTTCAAAAGGAGCAGAGCAGTTCTCTGTAGGTCTATTGTTTGGATCAGTTACACAGCTTCAGGCCATAAGCCTAAAGGATTATTATGCCTAAACATTGGGTGCCACTGAGAGGTAGGTCTGACTGGCTTGACTGACAGCAGTCATGGACATGGACACTTTTATTAATTATTCTCTTTTCTAGACAGCATGTGCAACTTGGCTTTTACACAACTCTGCAGGTTGCCTGCAGCTAGAATTGACAAGAGAGTTTCAAATTCTAGTTAATAGCCTTGTTCTTATTCCTATTTCCATGGATCTGGGTGGAAGTTAGATTGAAAGCAAAGAAGACTTAGAAATAGTTGAGTAACAGAAACTAGTGCTACCAGTAAGCATTAACTTTTTTGATTTGTTTATTTTCTTGTTTTGGCCTTCTTCCACCACTCTAGCACTTCAAATGTGCAATTGTTTATTGAAAGCTAAACTATTTACTAGTATGACCATTTCCTCTTGGTTGGCCTACCCGCACTTTCCCTGAATTTAATGCTAAAATTAAATTGTGGCAAATCTCTCTGTCCCAGACAAGTCAGAACAATTGGCTACCTACTGGAAAGGGAGAAGACAAGTTGTTGAGGAAGAGACAGCCTCAATGATCTCTGGAGTTATAAGGTGGGGACAGGGAGAAGGGAAATCAACACAATACAAGTGGATCCACAGAGCCACAAAGTAGAATTCTTCAAATATTGGGAAGCCCAGAAGGTGGAGGGGTCTCATAGGCAACTTTGGACAATCAATAAGAAAAATATTCAAACACCACAAAAACACAATAATGATCAAAGCTCACTCCCCACCCTAAATTTATTTTTGATAATTTTAATTTTTTGGTACTGGGGATTGAATCCAGGGGTGCTTAACTATTGAGCAACATCCCCAGCCCTGTTTAGTGTTTGTTTTGAGACAGGGTCTCACTAAGTTGCTCAATGCTTCACCAAGAGGCTGAGACTTGCTTTGACCTTGCAATCCTGGGTCTCAGCCTCCCTACCAGCTGGGATTATGGGCACGTACTACAATGCCTGGATCCCACCCTAAATTTAAATATGGACTAACCTCAGACAAAGACCTACTTTAGGCCTGGTGGCAGAGTAAATGATTTAGGCTTCTAAGGAGCTGGGCTACAGAGTAATACTCATCATAATTACCTGGAGTGTTATTAAGCATTTTCTTGGAACTTACCTGAATCTCCCAAACATGACTACTAGAGGTAGGGACTAGAATCTACTCTTCTAATAATCACCTATGAAGTTTGGAAATCATTTTCCTCTAGAGTGGTGATCTTCAAACATTTTTTCATTGCTCTCTCTTAGCAATATTTTAGCTCATTCCTAATTTTTTAAATTAAAAAATATGTGTCTTTAACATGTTTATTCACTTATTTAAAATTTGTCTATTTGCATATAAATATATTACACCTACTCAACTTTTACATTTTTCCATTTAACTCCTCTGAGGCATAGCTGAATTTCCTTAGTTTTTATTCTGATCATACCTTGGATCTTTCTTTCCAGTACACACTCTAGTCTGCTAGACTGGGAGTTTATATGTGGTCAATAGTAAGTATCAAATACATAAGTACTGGTTTGAATTGAATTTGAGATTCCTCCTTAAAGAGGAGAGAGCACTTAACTGTCCTATGGAGCAATGCTGGTTAATGTTAGAATTGCTTGACTAAACAGCTTCATGTTTCCATGGAAACATCACTAGTAGTTCAGGTAGGCACCTCTACCTGTCAGTGCCAGGTACCCAAAGAGTTTAAAATCCTTTCCTGATCTCCAGCTGGCCTTCTCCCCAGCTGCAGCAGCTGCTGAACTCCTGCTGCAAGAGAAAGAACCTTCCATGGAGAGAGCAGCAGGAGCCATCTCGAAGAGGCTTTCACTCTGGACAAGTTAGGAGGAAGGGAGTGGAACAGCTTCATTCATCAAACAATACTGCTCCTCAGCTGGCATGATTCAGGGTGAAGCCTCCGTGGGTGGGGAGGCAAGAGAACAAATCCAATTCCCTTCTCCCAGGAAACTTTTTGCTGAGTTCCAATGATTGCTGACATCAATTATGCCATCACTACTCAATAGCATCTTTGAAAACGGAGTGCGCTTTGGAAAAACTTAGTTTCTTTATCTATTATAGGTGGAAAAGATCAACACCAAAATGAAGATTGAAAGATATGGAGGTTTTTCATGGTTATATAACTGCTTTCAGGCTTAGGAGGTAGATACTATGCATGTTTCAGTTAAAATGTAAAATTGTGGAATGTTGTAGCTGGAGAGGTCTTTAAGATTGTGAAGCCCAGTCTGCATCACCGGGGCAGGTGTTGTGAAAAGAGCCCAAATTGATTTGCTTTTGTACAGCATTAGGTTCTTAGGATTAAAACTGGTAAGGTTTATAGATTTCCTGCTTACAGATCCCTACTAGATTATGATGGAAACAAGGTTTGGTGCAAATCCTGTTGTTATAAATGAAATCAAACACGTGGTCGGGTGTGGGTGAGCAAGGCAGAAATTTTACTTCAGCCGAAGGGCGAAAGAAAAATGCGCGCCTCGCTAGGGAGTGAGGGGTCCTTAAATGCCGACCTGACGCAATACTGCCCTTTGCCCTAATTGGAGGAGCTCAGGTGCACAGTCTGTGCGATTGGCTGCGTGGAGGCAGGTGCAAGAGGGAGTAGGCGGCGACTGGGAGATAATGGGGGTGGGGGTCGCCGCACACGTGGCAAGGGTAGTAGGGATTCCATGTTTCCCGGAAGAAGATGGCCGGGTACCGGAAGGGGTCCTAGGAAGGAGGTGGGCGGACACAGGTGGGCCGACGCAAGTGGGCATATACAAGTGGGGGAGTTAGTCTTCAGAAAGGGAGGGGATAATGGAGGTAGTAGACTATACATCACGATCTTTCAAGTTTGACAGAAAAGACATACATCTTACACTGTCATATTATATAGACTGATATTTAGTAGCCAACAGGACCCCAACTGATCAGCTCTGTTCTTTGAGTATCTCTGACCAAACTTAGTATAAAGGGTTCATGAGAAGAAAATGTGGCAATATCCTGGAAGATAGATTCAGCTAGCATTATTTTGAAATATTTATTTTATTTTATATTTGTGTGTAGCTCTCATAGTTTTTGTTATTTTTATTGACAAATAAAAGCATCTATATTTAGAGTATACAACATGACATTTTAAAATATGTACACATTACAAAACGACTAAATCAAGCTAATTAACATGTGCATTACTACACATACTTAGCACTTTTATAGTGAGGATACTTAAATCTACTCTCAGCAATTTTCAGAAATGTAATACATTGTTATGAACTGTAGTTGCCATGTTGTCTAATCTGTCTCTTGAACTTATTCCTTCTGTCTCATTGAAATTCTGTGTCCTTTCACCAACATTTCCCTAATCAATCCCTTTCCTTATGCCTCCTGGTAACTACCATTCTACTCTCTGCTCTTATGAGGTTTCCTTTTCAAGATTCCGCCATGTAAGTGAGATTACGCAATATTTGTCTTTCTGTGCCTGGTTTGTCTCATTTAGCATACAGTCCTCCAGGTTCATCCATATTGTCACACATGATAGGATTTTATTCTTTTTAAGGCTGAATAATATTCCACTATGTATATAAATTCCACATTTTCTTTGTCCATTCATCTGTTGATGGACATTTATGAAAAGCCCTCCAAAAAACATTAGGGGGCAATTTTCTCTTCAGCATACTGATTTAATTTCCTATGGATATGTGTGTGTGTGTGTGTGTGTGTATACTTAATAGTGGGATTGTAGGACAATATGATGGCTCCGTTTTTAATATTGTAAGGAACTTCCATACTGTTTTCCATAATGGCCCTACTAATTTACATACCTATCAACAGCATGCAAGGGTTCCCTTTTCTCCACATCTTAGCCAGCATTTTTCTTTTATCTTTTTGATAATAGCCATTCTGACAGGCTCGAAGTGATATCTTACTGTGGTTTTAATTTGGATTTCTCTGATAGGGTGGCAATGCTAAGTACTATTTTTTTTAAAGGTATTGGCAATACGTATATCCTCTGATTGTGAGTTGTTGGACTTCCTTATTATTTTGAATATTAACTCTTTAGCAGATACATGATTTACAAATATTTTCTCCCATTTGTCTCTTCAAGTGGTTGATTGTTTCCTTTTCTGTGCATTATCTTTCCAGTTAGACATAATCCCATTTGTCTATATTTGTCTTTGTGTGTGTGCTTTTGGAGTCAAATCTCCCAAATCATTGCCCAGACCAGTATCATGGAGCAAAATTTTCCCTTAGGCTTTCTTCCATTATTTTTACAGTTTCAGGCCTTAATCCATTTTCAGTTGATTTTTGTAAATGGTATGAGATAAGGGTCATTCTTCAGCATGTGAATATCCAGTTCTTTTCTTCACTGTATGTTCTTGGCACCTTTATCAATCATCAATTGAGCAAGCTGAATGCCCAATTGTAATCCCAGCAACTTGGGAGGTTGAAGCAGGAAGATCACAAGTTTGAGTCCAGCACAAACAATTTAGCAAGGTCCTGTCTCAAAAAACAGCACTGGGGTTGTAGTGGTTAAAGCACCCTTGAGTCCAACCCCTAATGCTTCCCTACCTCCAAAATCAATTGCTTATAAATGGATTCAGGTAACTTTACAGTTCGATACAAACAGCAACAATGCTCCGAATCAGTAGCTATTCTGTCTGAAATCAAGCCTGGAGTACATTCCAAAGGATACAGACCACTGTTCTTACTAGATTTTCATAAAACCATGTGTGCAAGAGCAGGAGGAGCTGTTTCAATGCTTTCATTCAAAGCATATATCTTTTTAAAAAATTGAAATACATTTATTATCTTAAAGGTCTGAATAGTATAAATCCAAAGTGGGTCTTGTTGGGCTGAAATCAAGGTGTCTGGATTCTCTAGGAGAGAATCTGTCTTCTTGCTCATGTTAGTTTCCAGAGGCCACCTGCATTCATTCACTTGTGGCTCTGTTCACCCATCTTCAAAGTCATCAATGAGGATTGATCATTTATTTACTCTGATCATTTTTGCTCCCTTTCTTACAGCCAAGGACCCTTGTAATCACAAGGGACCTATTTGATCATCTAAAATAATCTATTTTAAAGTCATCTGGTTAGAACACTAAATTTCATCTGCAGTCCTAATTCCCCCTTCGCTATGTAATGTAACACAATCCCAGGTTCCTGTGCTTATAACATCTTTGGCAGGGTGGGAGCAGTGAGGACACATACCTTGAAGAACATTCATCTCCCTTGTGAAAAACCATTGCTATTGTTCACCAGGCTTGATGTCACTCTCTGGAGTCGACAAAAACATTTGAGACGGTGGCGGGAGCCACCTCTGGAGCAGTGTGGGTTCCTGTCCAATCTTGCAAGCATGAGGGGTGGAATTGTGTTCTTAAGCTGATGGACCTCTACGGGAGTGGAGATTAGAACTAGCCGGCAGTCAATGCTGCAGTATTTAGTGTAATTACAGACCACAGAATTGTGGCACTTACAATTTCTTAAAGAATAAAATTTGTAACTATCACCTGAATGAAACAAGCATTCTATTACTTCTTGCATGGTGCACAGATGCATAACCAACAACAAAGGAGTAAGTAAAATAAACATACTCAATCTAATGAGAAAAGGTCAAAGGCAGCAGGAATGTTTTTGATGGATAGCAGAACTTTAATATTTGTCCCAATCTTTGTCCCTTCAAAATATTACACCTGGACAGAAGTTGTTTACAGAAGCTGTCATCTCCTCTCAACTCCCAGCTCCAAATATTCCACCAAACCCAAGTTGCTTTCTCGGTCTGCCTGCCTGTCTCTCTCTCGCACATACTCATGATTTTCTTTACTCTAATTATTCTTTCCTTTGGAAATCAAGGTTTTACTGCTGGTTTCTCACCATTTTCATCTCCTGCATTTTAAGAGTACAGAAGTGAAGGGTAGGTGGGGAGTTAGGGAAGAACATAGAACCCATGTGACAATCCTTGGAGGAGGGGTAGAGTGTAAATATTCACTAATTTTATTTTTTAGTCCTGACTTACTCAAACTTCAGGTTTCTGGGTGAATATATATCTGGCTATGGATTATTCGTTTCTGATTTCTTATTTATTTTAATCATCTTCCTCTTCCATTACTGCACAATTATCCCTCTACAATTAAAAAATGGTTTTGTTTTAGAGTTATTATAGCAATAAAATACATGTCAATGGAATTATTGCAAATTTCAACCACTAATGGAATTACTATTTTTTTCTTGTTCTTGGGAACAACCACAATAAAATATAATCTCAATTCTACCTCTGCAATATTTAAACATGTAGAAAATGATCAATATAGCAACAGGTACCCTTTGACTATGTAAATATCCTCCTTGGAGAAAGTTGGTGTTGGTCCATCCCATAGTGGCAGTCAGGTTATTTGACCTAGTAATTAGTGGGATAAAAGAATAAAAGATGCAAGATCTCTGGTCTCTACTTCTTCATTACTCTGTTAAAGAATAGTGTCCAGAGAACTGTGCTGGTTTCCCTAAGGTTTAGCCAGCTGCTCATGGCAGAATCAGAGGAGATTGTGTCTTTCATTCTTGCTCTTTGCCAGATTTTGGTGGTGAAATGATTTTTTTTTCTGGCTAGGATACAAGAATCCAGGAATGGAATTACAGTTCTACACATACACAGAATTGAGCTCTGGGTAACTGGTAAATTTTGGATGAAAAGAAATAAAGTAAGAGCATAATGCATTGTGGCATTGGTGCTCCAGCTTTTCTGCTCTGCAGAGGCAAGGCTGGTCCATCTCCTGGGCTGCTGCTGTTTCAAGCTGCACAGTAGCAGCTGGGAAATGTTGCCCTGGCTGGGACTTCCCTCGGCCTGCTGAGAACAGGTTGGGCATTGCCTGGGGCCTCAAGAAGAGCAGATCCACTCTAAAGGGAACAGAAGGGAATGTCAAGGAAAAATTATCCCAACAGATTTAAACAAATGTGAAGCCCAAATTCCGGATACTGAGAGTTCTTTGTAATAAAAAGATTTATTGAGCCATTGCAGATGTTAGCCAGAAACAGGACCATGTCCTGGGACAAAGTACCTGCAACTTCTGGCAGCAAGGTTAAGTAGAAATTGGAAAATGTCTGCTGGACCTAGAACTAAGAACATTTTTTTTCTTTTTGTTTTTGTACCAGGGATTGAACCCAGGGGCATTTTTATTACTGTGCCACATCCCCAGTCCTTTTTATTTTTATTTTTTATTTTGAGAGATGGCCACATGAAGTTTCTTAGGGCTTTGCTAAGTTGCTGAGGCTGGCCTTGAACTTGTGATCTTCCTCCCTCAGTCTCTTGTGTCACTGGGATTATAAGCATCTCCCACCACACCAGGCTAAGAACATTTTTATAATGAAAATATGAGGAAGAAAAAAATAAGTTATTTACATAGAACCTTCATTGGCTATAGATAAGACTGGTTGGATAAAATAAATAGGGAAACTTTGGAATAGGACAGTTCATAAGGGGAAGTAATCTTGCTTCTGGCTTGGTTGGGAGAATACAGTGGCCCCTAAGGGATCATGATGGAATTTGTGTGAAGGTTTTAAAATACGTTCAGGAATGCGAAATAGTTGTTGACCAATTAATCTCCTCCATCTTTCCATCTCTCCAGACAAGGAAGACTATTCAAGACTATTGCAATAGGAGTCCAGATGCCTGCAGTAAGAGGGAGACTGGACTAAAATCCCTTAAAATAAAAGGCAACAGGGTTTTCACTTCTGGGGGCAGCTGTTGAAAAATCCCAGAGGACTCTAGAGGGGAGGTGGTGGTCAGTGTGATTGGGCATCTGTGTTTGTTAATCTGCATTAGGATGAACCTTCCAGAGAGTCTGGTAGATATTTCTTGATGGATGATTACAGTCCAAAGAGCTGGCTCCCATGTCCTTGAGAAAGATTTCTGGGTTGAGGGGGTTTATATCTCAAAGGGACAGAAAAAGAATTTATGGCAAGTTTTCTAAAGTAAATTCTCTAAGGTAGGGCAGGGGCCAGAGTCAAGCAAGCCAAAGGGAAACTTACAGCTCTCTTGGTCAGGGGTTTGGGACCTGGAAGCACATAGGTGGAGGTGTGTCAACTGAGATAAACTGGTTATGCTGGGTTGTTCAAGAAGTTTTCCACTTCAGAGAAGTCACCAATACCTGAAGTCCCATCAAACATGATCAATTTTTCTGGTAGAGCTGTACCATCCTAGCATAGTCCACCTTTGCATGAATGAACTAAAGGGAAGGTAGAAAGAAAAACCTCATGAAACTGGTCACCTCAGGAGATCTGGAAGGGGAAATATTAGAAGAAAGTAAGGAAAGATAGTTTTCCAAACACTTTTGAAGTAACTTCAACTTAGAGAATCTAGAATATTCCATGTTTGCATACCTGTGAACCTATTTAGTATACGTCTTTCTTCTTCTAGATGCAACTCCTTGTATTTTGCTTTGTACTCAAAGATTGTCACACCATGCTCAGTACCTAGCAGTGGAATCAATGGCTGTCCGAAAGCCATCTCAAGTTCCCTGGGTCTATTGTGCAGCAAATTCAAGTGTCTGGATCTTACAACTTCTTGAATAGAAGGAACCAATGGGTTGGCTTTTCTGGGACTTGGCGGCTGTTTGGTCCTTAGGCAGGACACCTGTACTGCTCAAACCCAGAGGACATTACCTCTATTGTGCACCCGTAGTTAGGTGTACAACATGGACAGTGACCCTTGGTGTTGTTCAGAGTCAAGGGTACAGCCCATCTTTCCCTTTTCAAAGGCTGTTTCATCATCTCCCTCCTCTTTGGCTAGTGGGTGTGTCTCTTGCAAGTTACATGTGGAGAGGAGGCTTGTGCTGTCCTAACTTTATTGATCCCTGATGTGGGGATGTTCTTGTTGAACTCCAGGGGAATTGTCAAAAACTTCCAGTGGCTAGACTGGGCAAGATTCAAAGAAAGGACATCTATTGCTCAAGAAATCTATCTTTAGAACATCTTGTTTTACTCCACCTGGAAAACTCTTACTTAATCCTTCACTGCCCAGCTCAGATGTTACCCACTCCATGACATTTTCCTCTCATTCCCTCAGGGAGGGTTTGAAGTTTAGCAAAGTTACTTTTCCTTCTCCGGGCCTCCTCCTCAGTGCACTGCTCATTCTGTACAGTAGAAATGATCATGTTTTCTTGGAGCACATCATCAATGTCACACATCTTCCTGGGCTTTAAATGCATGATCCCTTTTAATTGTCTCCACATGTTCTGAGGTGATGTAATTTTTCTGGTGAGGAGACAGCCTCAGGAAGGCCAGTCCATTTTAGATGACCCACCTAGTAAGCAATGGAACTGAGACAGGGATTTAGGAAAAAGAGAGAAATACTGAATTTTAAAGGAAACACCCACAAGCCATTGAGATGAAAAAACACAGTTGTAAGTCTTGAACAACATATGTTCTTGGCCAGTACCCTTGTGAAAAATGAGGGAAACACACAAGACAGGGAAAACAGATGTGAAATTGTTTATCTCCACCCTGGATCCACCTCCAGTTGGGTCCTGGATACAGCCCTTCTTTAAATATTGGACCCTCAGCCCAAGTCAGGGCTTCTTACTCTTTCTTTTTAAAATTTTTTTTATTAAGGAGTTGAGTTATTATACAATCATAAATGCATTTAAAGTAACAAAATGATATGCATATACTCTTGAACCAGAGGGCTTTATACTCTTTAGATAGCCTCCATTCTCCCTTGAATGTGTATTTACCTTCCTAAGTAAACCTTTGTTTATGCCTTTGTGTGGCTCATGCTGAAATTCTTTTCCATTACACATGCCAAGAGCAGCTCAATTTATTATAGCTAGATTATGGAACCAACCCAGATGCCCCTCACTCAATGAGTGGATACAAAAACTTTGGTACTTATATACAATGGAATACTACTCGGTCATTAGAGAAGAAGATATTATGGCTTTTGCAGCCAAATGGATGGAGATGGAAAGAATTATGCTAAGTGAAGTATCCCAATCTCAGAGACTCAAGGGCCGAATGGTTTCTCTTATCTGTGGAAGCTACAATACATGGGGAAGCAGTATGTTAGATGGCTAAGCTAACAATAACTTCAAATTGTATGATTCTCAACGCAACAGGGAGATGACTCCCTAGGATACTTGGTGGCACAGGGAGGGGGACAGGGAGTGGGGAGGGTGCAGGAAGAACTCCTAGGAGACTGGAGAAAGGAAATATGGGGGAATCACCTCAGAAGGAGATCGCGGTCCTCCACAAGATATCCATTTAACTCAGGAGTTCTTCTGGGGGAAACAACAACAGTGGGAAGCCAAGCTGGGCATCCATGATGGGGCATTAGCCCTGGATAACTAAGTATATATACAATGGTTCTTGAATGTTTGATAATGTTTCCCTCTCAATTCTAAAAAAAAGAAAGAAAGAAAGAAAGAAAGAAAGAAAAGAAAGAAAGAAAGAAAGCTGCTGGACCTGAGTTGAGTTTCTCCCTCCTCTGGGAACTCCTTGCATCCTCTCTGGAGACATCACTATAGTATGCTGATTTAAAATTCTTTGGATATATACTGAGGAGTGGGATAGCTGGATCAAATGGTGGTTTCATTCCACCATTTTTTGAGGAATCTTCGTACTGCTTTCCTGAGTGATTGTACCAGTTTGCAGTCCCACTAACAATGTATGAATATACACTTTCCCCCACAACCTTGCCAACATTTATTGTTGTTCCCATTATTGAAATTGCCATTCTAACTGGAGCAAATAGGCAAGAGAAGGAAATTAAAGGGATGTGAATATGCAAAGAAGAGCTCAAATTATCTCTATTTACCAATGACATTATTATATTTTTAGAAGACTCAAAAATTCCACCAGAAAGGCTGGAGCAGTGGCTCAGCTTTTTATGGCACTTGCCTGGCATTCATGAGGATATGGGTTCAAACCCCAGTACCATGTGCACAAAAAAGTGTCAGAGCAACAAAAGCCACATGAAAAACTAAATAAAATTGACTCTCTCTCTCTCTCTCTCACTGTTCCTCTCTCTTTAAAAAACAAAACAAGTTCTGCGTCATGAGCTTTGGTGCTGGGAGGTCCTTCCGGAAGAGGCTGGGTGACCTGAGACCAGAATCTGTGCTAGGAGATCCTGACGAGGACCCAGGACCCCAGAAGCCAGGATATGGTGCTTAAGAAGGTATAATCTAGGTTGGAAGATGGCAGTTACCCCAGAGACACTGACCCCGTGAAGCTCCTGAGAGTCAGCTCAAGCTGCACATCAGCACATGGATTCCCACGGTAGGACAAATTTCCCAAAATGGGCAAACATTACCCCCTGCTAATTCTTTAACCCCAAAAGAAAAGTGAAGAGCATTAACGAAAACAAAAACAAACAAAAAAAAAACCCCAAAAACAAAAAACGAGGAAGCTGGTGCCAAACGCGTGGCCACCCCCTCACCCGGTGGGAGTGGAACTTCCTCATAGGGGACCAAGCTACCCCTAATCAGATCCCCTAATCTGGCCTCGAACTCCCTGATTGGACTGCTCTTCATTTATATGAACTTGGAATGAAGTTTGGGTAGTTTTGCTCTTAGTAGCAATATTTCATCGGGTCCTGTGAGAGGTTGCAGCTGCGGCGCGCTTGCCTGTGAGCGGAGTGGTCTGCTCAGCGAAAAACACTGTCGGCCTCTCTTCGCCTGGAAGAGGATTGCAACCTGAATCGGATGAAAGGTTCGAATTTCATGACCAAGCACCACTGCGAACTGACTGCTCATTATTTTACCTAATCTTGCATAAAGCGCTGGGGAGAGATTGCTACCAAACTAGCCGGCGGCCCGTCGCCATTGTGATATGTCCCTGAGGGCAGGGCGAGTCTTCCACCCCTAGCCTCTGCTTGTAACCGGCCTCAAGAAGCTTTGACTATATGGGGCAGCTTGGGCTACAATTTAGCTTCTGAGCTCCTCACATAGCCAAGGCTGGGTAGTCCTGGGCCCCTCAAGCAGGTTGCCTTCTAGTGCTTGTAACGGAGAAACACAAAAACACTAGAAGGACCTGGCCCTTTCACTGAGGTCCTTAGCCAACATCACAAAACAGCTCCTGGGCCCTCTGGGGATCACAAGACACGCAGAGTGGGCCACCATTGATCTTGAGGAAGCGAGACTCAGGCTAGCCACTCTCCTTGGATCAGTCAGAGACCCACGGCTTCTATAAAAGGAGCAACTTGATTGTCTACAATTTCTGAGCCCTAGGTCCAAGAAATATCTGAAGTGTGGATTGGCTGGAAACAACCAACTCAGGCTTCTGCCCAGGGGGAGTCAAATACCCCTTTACTACAGAAAATTTTAGAGGAGGTCCTCTAAGAAAATCCAGGCCACCGGACTCAACCAATCCGCTTCTCCCCAAACAAGCTCAACTCCGAAAAATTCCCAGCCTGATGCCAGACTTCATTGCACCACCAAATGATACATACCTCTGGATCTAAGGGTCAGAGATTCTCAGAACTGTAACAACTAGTTTTGCCTTTTTATTGGAGGTGTGTTTTTTTTTTGTTTTTGTATTTGTTTTTTGTTTTTGTTTTTTAACGGGATTCCGGCTGAAAAATAAGATTTTTGAAATTTTTAACATTACTGTGGGTTTTCAGGTTTCTCTTTTGTTGTCGTTGGCTTTTTTTTTTTTTTTTTTTTTTTTTTTTTTTTTTTTTTTTTTTTTTTTTTTTTTTTTTTTTTTTTTTTTTTTTTTTTT
>PVKS010035738.1:0-19859 GCA_004027875.1 Aplodontia rufa | reverse complement strand
ATATATATATATATATATCATATTGTTTCATTGGAAGCATTTTTGATTGTCCAATAAATAAATTTCTTAATAAAAATAAAAAATAAAAGAGATTAAGGTTGTTGAGTAAATTCCTGACAATAATTGCTGCTTTGTTTCTGCAGTTATAGTAGAAGATACATTTATCTAGTCAACTGATATGTATTGAGTACCTACTAAATTCCTGTCACTGTTCTCACATTGAACACTCAACCATGAGAAAAAGTAAAAGTTTGGGACTGTGGTAGAGTTAGAGTGTGTGCTTAGCATGTGTGAGGCCATGGGTTTGAACCCCAGCACTGGAAAAAAATTTCCTGCCCTCATTGAACTTGCATTCTACTGGCCTGACAGAATGCCCTCTTGAGAATGGAATTCCACCTCTACCATTTAATAGCTGGAAAAATCACTTACCTTCTCTAAGCTACAGTTTCATCATCTGAAAATTGGGGATGAAGTTGAACTAATATTATATGAAAAGTAATAAAATATGTAATTGTCATTGCATGGTCTCTGGTATTTGAGTTCTATGCTTGTGGCCTTGTTTAACAAATAGGTTAACTTCTTTATGCCAAATGTTCTTATTTTTAAATTTTGGATAATAATGACACTTCTCTTTCTCTCTCTCCCCTCCCCCTCTCTGTCGCTCTCTCTCTCTCTCTCTCTCTCTCTCTCTTTTGTGCAAGGGATTGAACCCAGAAGCGCTAACTACTTTGCCACATCCCCAGCAATTTATTTTATTTTATTTTTAATTTTGAGACAGGGTCTTACTAAGTTGCTGAAGCTAGCTTTGAACTTGTGATCCTCCTGCATTAGCTTCCCAAGTTGTTGGGATTATAGACAAGAGCCACCAGGCCTGGATTGTCTTAAAGGATTGTGAGAGCTAACCAGGTTAATAGAAAAACTGGCACACAGGAAGTCCCCAATAAAAGTTAACAATTTTCTATTATACCAATGTGCTCAGTCTGTGTCTTATGCTTCTTCATCTTTCCTTCCTCTGAAAATGTAATAAATATTTATATAATCCTATATTGGGCCTATACAAGGTAAGAAAATTTTGATAATTAAGTTATATCTCAATTTCCAGTCAGACTCAGAACAGATGTGGATTGGGGGCATGGAGGGACTAAGAATAATGGCTATCTGGTCAGATCACTTCTGTTGCCAAAGACAGGAAAGATATTTCATTCATAGTTCTGCTCCACCACTCTACCCGACTTTTGTATGTGTGTGTGGTTCTGGGGGACTGAATCCAGGGATGCTCTGCACTAAGCTGTATTACCATCCCTTTCTGTTTTTTATTTGAGATAGGGTCTTTCTGAGTTGCCAAGACTAGCCTCCAATTTGTGAGTTTCTAAGATTACAGAAGTTCACTACCATCCCACCCTTTTCTGTTCATCAGAAATGCTACTTGTAAGAACTGCTGCTCCCCAAGCAGCTTCCTTCTTAATTAAGGGAGGCATTTCAAATGCTGGCTTCAAGAGTACCTCCAACATGCTGCAATGCATCCTGGTTTACAGGAGAAAGCATTAATATGCTCTTGAAGGAAAAAGGAACCATTTTCCTTTATTTTCTAAGGCATTTTAAAAAGAATGATGGATGCTTTTGGTGAGCAAGGAGTACCAAAAAGCAGTATATGAGAGGGAGCACCTTTGCCTCAGAGGCTGCAGAGGGTTGTACAGATGCTTTATAGGACTGACTACTGACCAGTTAGGGTTTTCTCAGTTAGTTGATTTTTTGTTGTTTTGTTTTTGAAGGAAGATGTAGGGGATGCTGGCATTAGGTGGGGATTCATCCTTGCTGTTGTCTCTGGGGCTTCTGCCCACCATCACCCTAGGGAAGATATTGTCCTTCAGGCTTAGGAAGGTTGTAGCTGGGTGGTGACTGCAGGCTCCATAGGCCTAGTTCATCAGCTTCTTTCCCATGGGAGAAATGTGGCTATTCTTAGGTCTACACCAGCCTGGGCCCAAAGGAGCCTCAACTGTCTTGGGCCTCTTCCCTTTCCTGGGCCTCTGCCCTGCTGTACACTAAGGTACCGAATAAACTCTTCCCTCCCTAGACTCCACCAGGAAGAGAGGGGAAAATCGTTGCCCTCAGACTCCCTCTCCAGGTTGCTCTCACTGCTCCACCTCCTTGACCTCTCCTGTAGCTGAGAACCCATCTCAGATCTGTTTTTGTTTTGCCTTTCTTTTTCTTCTCCGTCTCCCCTCCCCCAACTATCTCTATCTCTCTTATCACAGAACATTTGTTCTTGCTTCACAAAGGGAAAACCTTAGTGAACATGATTATGAATATTCTTCTAAATCACTATAACTTGCCGATTTTGTAAGTCAAGACTCAGTTTTTATGTTTGATTCTCTATTATCATCCCCCTATAAATCAATGAGACTCTTGGTATTTCTTTTATAACACTGGTGTCATTAATTTAATTTATTCATATGATGTTGCTATTTTAACTTTGAGCAGTTAACTACTAGATCAATTACGAAACAGGAAAAAAAGATATTTTTGTTTTACTTTCATTTATTCCTTTCATAATGTTCTCTATGTGGTTCTGAGTTTCTGATTTATGTAATTTTCTTTATCTCTAAAGAGCTTATTTTAGTATTACTTTCTTGTTGTTTCTAGACTGGTGTGGCCCTTAGGTACTGCACTATTCTGGATTTTTTTTTTTCAAGGTCATGGAACAGTGAAATACAAACTTGTTCCAGTTACCTGCTGCCACTCTAGAAATGGCCACCAGATGGCGATCCTTCAAAGGTCTCTGGCCCTTGGCACAGAAGCCAGAAGCTGCACCCTGAGGCTGCCTGGAGCCTGGAGGTTTGACTTCCTTGGTCTGTCAACATTGCATAAAGAGAAGATGTCTTTTATCCCCCTAAAACATCCAGTGTTTCTTTCGGAGGAGGGGAAGGGACAGAGTCATAGAGAATGTTATACTGAGGCATTGAAGGGAGGGCATCCTTAAGACAGTGATAGCCCAGAAAGTGTAGATCACAAATGAGGACAGGAAGGCTGACTCTTTAGTTCTGTGTCTAAGGGTCATGTAAGGACCAGGGTAGCAGCCTTTCCTTGGGAGACTGGGTACTTGAAATTATCATACAGTGAAGATGATGGGAGATTCACTCCCAAATCATCCAGCAAGAAATAATGGAGCTGGTGTCACACCCATCCTACCACTGACAGCCATGTAATGAAAAGTCATTCCACAACCTAGTAGAGTCACAAATGCATGTGCCTCTAGGGCAAATGATAGGTGCAGCTCCGGGATAATTATGTTCTAATGGGAGAGAAATTTCCTCATGAAGGTATTTATTTATTTAGTACTGGGGATTGAACCCAGCAGTACTTAACCACTGAGCCACATCCTTAGCCCTTTTTATTTTTTTATTTTGAGACAGAATCTCACTAAGTTACTCAGGTCCTCACTAGGTTGCTGAGCTTGACTTTGAACTTGCAATTCTCCTGTCTCAGCCTCCTGAGCTGCTGAATTTATAGGACCTGCACTGAATGGTCAGCCTGTGTGCTTGCCTGACTTAGAGGACCAAGAATTGGGCCTGTGTTTGAGTGGGCTGGCAGATAGTGGGGATGGAAGGAGAGGCCCCAGTCTCCTCTGAAGTGATCTGCAGCATCCTGAGACTCTGCACAGATAGGTAAGATCTAGCTGTAGCAGGGCTTTGCCAGTTCCAGCCCCTCCCAGGGGAGTTAGATATAAGAAACCATGACAGCTTGACTAAAGGGCCATTTATCTGCCTTACTATATATTATCAGTAGTACCTCTAGAATTTCTAAAAAGAAAGCTCAGGGGCAACAATCTGGTTGGAACTGGTTGGAAAGTGGTAAGAACGAGGGGGACACCTACCAATTCGCCTTGAAGCTTTGTGTGCCTACTAAGGACACTGCTTTCACAGCTTAATGCAAACAGTAGCATTTCCACAAATGCCATTGTTCATACTTATATATAGACATTGTTATAAGAGCTTATTTTATTTACAAGATTGATGAAGATTATAATAGGGCAAAGCATTTCTTGGTACAAATTAGGCCATGGTTGAAAGTGTTGTTCATAAGCAGTATTGCCAATAAGGAAATCTGATTGAGTTTAGTATCTGATTGTGCCACTCCAAGGAATATTTAAGAGTGAGAACTGTCTCAAAAATAAATAAATAAATAAATGAGAAGAAAATGGGCTGGTGAGGTAGTGTGGGGTACCATAGATGCCCCCCTGGATTTTATCCTCTGTACTGGAAAAACATTATTGGGGTCTAAGGACCAAAGGAGGAAAAATTCTGTGGACTGACTCCAAATGGAGAGGGTGGGAGGAAGTGGAGGACAAAGGGAGGGAGGTTTAGAAACACTCCCCAATACTGGGACAGGCTAGAAGTCTTCAATTTCCTCAAGGAGTTGAGACCCACACCCTCTCTGTGTACAGGGAAGAATCCATCCCTCCAGAAGCACTGATCCTGGTAGGTATACATAATATGGTATACAATTAAGAGGATTGCAAGTTTGAGGCCAGTCCAAGCAATTAAGTGAGACCCTGTCCAAGAATAAAATGAAAAGGGCTAGAGTTGTAGCTCAGCGGTAGAGCACAAGACAAAGAAGGAAGGAAAGGGAGGGGGAGCAGGAGGGGAAGAAGGAGGGGTGGAGAAGGGAAGGGAAGAAGAAGCAGCTAACATGTTTCAGTTAGCTTTGTGTCAATATGACAAAAAGATTCAACAAAAACAAAGGAGGAAATGTTTATTTTGGCTCACATTTTCAGAGATTCAGTCCAAGGTCATCCAACTCCATAGCTCTGGTCCCAAGATGAGGAAGACTATCATGACAGAAAGGTGTGGCAAAAGAAAGCTTCTGAGTTCATGATAGCCAGGAAATGAAAGAGAGAGAGAGAGAGAGAGAGAGAGAGAGAGATCTGCTCACCAGGGATAAAATATAAACCACAAAGGTACATCCCCAGTGACCTACTTCCTCCAAGCCACACCCTATCTGCCTATAGTTATCACCCATTAAACCTTTCAAATAATTGACCCATCAAATGGATTAATCCACAGATTAGGTTACAGCTCTCAAGATCTAATAATTTCACCTCTGAATATTCCTACATTGTCTCACATATGACTTTTTGGGGGCACACCTTATATCCAAACCATAACAGTACAGTAAGCACATAAAACAATAATACAGTATTTTGTTATCATTGTCCAGTTTTATGTGCTGAAACTAAACTAATTGTATGTACTATACTTTTTCTTTTCATGTGGTACTGGGGATTGAACCCAGGGCCTCTTACATGCTAGATAAGTGCTCTACCACTGACCAATATAGCCAATTTTTTTTCATTTTGTTTTGAGTCAGGGGTTCACTAAAGTGCCCAGGCTGGCCTCAAACTTATAAATCTCCTGCCTCAACCTCCTGAGTAGTTGGGATTCCAGGTAGGTACCACCATGTCTGGTTTGTACTATACTTTTATATAACTGGCAGAGAAGTAGGTTTCTTATACCAGCATTACCATACACATAAGAGTAATGTACTATGACATCTCCAAAAAGAAAAATTTTCAGCCCTGTTGTAAACTTTTTTCACCCCTACAACAGTTATGAATATGTGTGTGTGTGTGTAATTAAATGATTATATAAGTATTATTTGGCTTCTAGGGGGGGCAAAGAGTATGCTACATTGTTGATTGCCTCCCTAGATCCCTCCCTATCCTCCCTCCATTTCCCCTCCACCCCATATCTCTCCTTACCCTTCCTCCCCTACATGTCTATGGTTCCCCAGGATTATGTGTTGCAACACCTTCAGTGGGTTTAAAAATGAATTTGACTACCTTTCACCCACGCCTGGGTTTTGCTCTAGCCTCCACAAAGGAAGGAAAATATTTGACCGATGACTCTCTGGGTTTGGCTAAATAACTCAGCATGATTTCTTCCATTGTCATTCAAAGGCCACAATATTGTTGTTTCTAATAGCTGAGTACACCACCATTATTTCTGTATACCAGAACTTTTGGATCCATTCATCCAAAGAGGGGCATCTGGGTTAATTCCATAATTTAGCAATTGTAAATTGAACTACTATGAACATTGATTTTGCTCTGTCACTGTAATATGATGATTCTAACTCCTACTGGTTCATATGGTGGATCCAATCTTAAGTTTTTGAGTCATCTCCACACTGCTTTTCAGAGTGGCTGTTCCAGGCTGCAGTTCCAACAACAGTGTACTACTGTTACTATTTCCCCATAACCCCTCCAGCATCTGTTATTGTTTATATTCTTCATCTTCACCAATCTGACTAGAGTGAGGTGAAATCTTAATGTAGTTTTGATTTACATTTCTCTGATTACTAGTGACTTAGAACACTTTCTTGTGTTTTCATTGACTTGCTTGATTTCCTCTGTTGAGAAGTTTCTACTTAGCTCTTTGGCCAATTATTGATTGTGGTTTTGCTATTAACTTTTTTTGGGTTCTTTGTAAATTTTGAATATTAGTCCCCTGTCAGAGGAAACACAGGCCATGATTATCTCCCATTCCATAGGTTCTCTCTTGACAGTTTTGACCAATTCCTTGGATGAGCAAAAGCTTTTTAGTTTAATGGCATCTCACTCATTAATTCTTGCCTTTAATTCTTTCCCAAGGGATTCTTGTTGAGGAAGTTGTTGTCTACCCCCCTATGCTGGAGTATTGCTCCTAACTTTTCTTCTAACAGTTGCATGGTAGCTGGTCTAATTTCTAGTTCCTTGATCCATTTTGATTTGATTTTTATGCAAGGTGAGAGATAAGGATCTAATTTCAGCTTCCTGCAAATGCCTTTCCAGTTAGTCCAACACCATTTGTTGAATAGGCTTTCTTTCCCCCATGTTATACTTTGACCCCCTTTGTCCAAGATCAGATATTTAAAGATTTGTGAATTTGTTGCAGAGTCTTCTATTTCATTGGTCTTCAATCCTACTTGATACCAGTATCATGATGTTTTTGTTACTACAGGTCTATAGTATAATTTTAGATCAGGTATTGGTAAACCACCTGTTTCATCTTTCTTGCTTAGTAATGTTTTTGGCTACTCTGGGTTTCTTATCGTTTCAAGTGAATTTGAGAATTGCTTTTTCTATATCTGTAAAGAATGACACTGGTATCTTGAAGGGGATTGCTTTGAATCTGTATAGCATTTTCGGCAAAATGGCCATTTTAATTCTATTAATTCTGCCTAACCAACAAGAAGGACTATCTATCTTTCTATCTTCTCAGGTCTTCTTCATTTTCTTTCTTCAGTGTTTGATAATTTTCATTGTAGAGGTCTTTTACTTCCCCTGATAGATTATTTCCCATGCATTTTATTCATTTTGAAGATATTGTTAATAGGATCAATTTCCTGATTTCTTCTTCTGCCCTATTATTTAGTGTATAGGAAAGCTATTTATGGTTATTGATCTTGTAGCCTGCTACTTTGCTAAATCTGTTTATAAACCCAAGTTGTTTTCTGGTGGAGTTTTTTGGATCTTCCAAATATAGGATCACATTATCAGCAAAAAGGGATATTTTGACTTCCTCTCTTCCTATTCTTTTTCCTTTGTATTCATTCTCTTGCCTGATTGTTCTGGCTAGGGTGTCGAGAACTATATTGAATAAAATTGGTGAGAGCAGGCAGCCTTATCTTGTTCCTGAGTTTAGTGGAAATCGTTTCAGCTTTTCTCCATTTAATATTATGCTAGCTGAGGGGTTTATCATATGTGGCCTTTACATAGTTAAGATACATTCCTTTGATCCTTCTCTAGAGTTTTGAGCATAATGGGTGCTGGATGTTATTGAAGATCTTTTCTGCATCAATTGAGATGATCAAATGTTTTTTGTCTTTAATTCTGTTTTAGTGATGAATTACATTTATTGATTTGCATATATTGAACCAGCCTTGCATACCTGGAATGAAGCCTACTTGAATGTGATGAATTATCTTTTTTTTTTAAGAGAGAGGGAGAGTGGGGCTGGAGCGGTGGCTCAGTGGTTTCAGCGCTTGCCTGGCAAGCATGAGGACCCGGGTTCAAACCCCAGCACCACGTACACAACTAAGTGTTGGAGCAACTAAGGCCATGTGAAAAACTAAATAAAGTTATTTCGCTCTTTCTCTGTCTCTCTCACTGTCCCTCTCGCTTTAAAAAAAAAAAAAAAGAGAGAGGGACAGTGAGAGAGAGAGAGAGAGAGAGAGAATTGATTTTATTTAGGTTTTTTGTTGTTGTTTGCTTCGTTGCTCTAACACTTCATTGTGTACATGGTACTGGGGTTCAAACCCACGTCCTCATGCATGCCAGGCAAGCGCCATAACTGCTGAGCCACTGCTCCAACCCATGATGAATTACCTTATTGATGTGTTTTTGAATGCAGTTTGCTAGAACTTTGTTAAAGATTTTTACATCAATGTTCATCAGGGATATTGGTCTGTAGTTTTCTTTTTTTGATGCATCTGTCACATTATGGTTGCCTCATAAAAAGTGTTCACTTCTTTTCAATTTCTTGCAATAGCTTAATAAGGAGAGGTATTTGCTCCTCCTCATAGGTGTGGTAAAACTCGGCAGGGTTTACATCAGGTCCTGGGCCTTTCTTCTTTAATTGCTTTATGGACTTCAGGGCCTGTTATTGGGTTGTTTAGGCTTTCAACATTGTCTTGTGTCAATGTGAGGATGTTTTATGTATCTAGAAATTTGTCCAGGTCTTCCAGATTATCTAATTTAAAGGAGTATAGATTTTCAAGATATGTTCTGATAATCTGTAAGATTTCCATGGGGTCAGTGGTGATTGCTCCCTTTTTGTTGGTGATTTTATTGATTTGCTTCAATTCCTTGCTTCTTTTAGTGAGATTGGCAAAAAAATTTCTGTCAAAAAATTTTTTTTAATTTTTTTCTAAGAACCAGCTCTTTGTTTACTTGATTGTTTTTATTATTTTGTTCCTCAATTTCATTGATTTCAGCTCTGATCTTAATTATTTCCTGTCTTCTACTGGTTTTGGGATTAAATTGTTCTTCTTTTTGTAGGGATTTGAGGTGGACTATAAGCTTATTTATTTGAGCTCTCTCCTGGTTTTTACTTTGAGGCACTCAATGCTAAAAATATTCCCCTTAAAAATGTTTTCATCCTGTCCCAAAAGTTTCCATAGGTTGTGTCTTCATTCTCATTGTTTTCCAAGAATTCCTTGATTTTAGCTCTCATGTCTTCTTTGGTTGATTGTTCATTTAATAGGGTTTTAATCTCCATGTATATGTGTGTTTTCTGTTATAATTTTTGCTGTTAATTGCTAGCGTCATGCCATCATGGTCTGATAAGATACATGGAATAATAACTACTTTTTTATATTTGCTGAGACTTCCTTTGTGAGCTAGAATATGATTATTTTAGAGAAGGATCCATGCATTGCTGAAAAGAAGCATACTCAACCAATTTAGGGTAGAATTTTCTATAGATGTCTGTTAAGTCTATTTGATTTATGGAGTTGTATAGGTTGGAGGTCTCTTTGCTTTTTTGCTTTGACAATCAGCCTATTGGTGATAGAGAAGTATTAAATTCTCCTAGTATTATTGTGTTGAGGTCCACAAGCAATTTTATGTCATGGAATAATTTTTTCACATTGTTGGAATATTTGTGTTTGGAGAGTATATATTTACTATGGTTACATCTTCCTGCTGTATTGTTCCCTTTACTGGGATGTAGTGGCCTTCTTTATCTCTTCTGATTAGTTTATTTTTGAAATCTACTTTGTCTGATATAGGTAATATATCACCAGCTTGCTTTCTTGGGCCATATGCATGGAAGATTTTCTTCCAACCTTTCACCCTCATTCTGTGGATGTCATTGGCTGTAAGCTGGGTCTCTTGTAACCAGCATATTGTTGGATTTATTTTTTGATCCAATCAGCAAATCTGTGTCTTTTGAGTGGTGCACTGAGACCCTTCACCTTCAGTGTTAGAAGTATGGTTGTGTTTCATAGTCATTGCTTTTTATTAGTAAGTTCTGTACTGTCTTGGTTGGCTATTGATAGCAGGTACCTTTATTGAATTTCCTCTGTGAGTTTTGTGGAATGTTAGCTTGTTCTTCTATCTGGAGTTTATCTTTGAGGATTCTTTGTAATGCTCATTTTCTGTTCATGAATTCTGCAAGTTTGATATTATTGTGAAATGTTCTTATTTCCCCTTTACATTTGAAGCTCAATTGAGCTGGGTACAGTATTCTTGGCTGAAGTTTGTGATCTTTCAGGGATTAAAATATCTCCCCTCAGGATCTTCTTGCTTATAGGGTCTGAGTTGAATATTCGGATGTGATCCTTATTGGTTTGCCTCTGAATGTGATTTGGCATTTCTCTCTTGCAGCTTTTAATATTTTTTCTGTGATTTCCCTGTTATATATTTTGAATGTGATGTGTCTAGGTGAGTTTCTCTTTTGATTAGGTCTATTTTGTGTCCTACATGCTTCCTGGATGAGCATTTTTTACTCTATTCTTGTATGTGAAAATTTTTCTTTATTTTGTTGAGAATATTCTTTTTTATTTTTTTATTAAGGAGTTGAGTTATTGTACAATCATAAATGCATATAAAGTAACAATATGATATGCATATATTCTTAAACCAGAATTACCCCCACATCACCCACACCCTAGTCTCTTGAATTTTCTATATTTTGCCCCTATAAACAATATAAATGCTTAGGTTGTGAATTTTCCAGAATTTAATGATTACATAAGTATTATTTGGATTCTCAGGGGGTAAAGAATATACTATATTGTTGATTGTCTCCCTAGATCCCTCTCTATTTTCACTCCCTCGCCCCACCCTCACTATCTCCTCTCCCCTCCCCCACTACATATCTATGGTTGCCCTAAACTATGGGTTGCTATGCCTTTGCTGGGTCTAATACGTGAGGTAACTACCTTTTACACAGGCGTGGGTTTAGCTCCAGCCTCCGCAAATGAGTGAAAACATGCAACCCTTGACACTCTGGGTTTGGCTAACTTTGCTCAGCATAATTTCTTCCATTGCCATCCATTTACCTTCAAAGGTTGTAATATCATTGTTAGAATATTCTTTATACCATTCATTTGCATTTCAACTTCATCCTGTATCCCCATTACTCAGATTGTTTCTTCTGATTTCATCCTGGACATTTTGAAAATTTTGCTGTGTTCTGTGAGGTCTTTTTCTTTTTTGTCATCTGTGTGCTCAAGCTTACTCAGTCTGTCTTCATTGTTGGAAATTCTTCCTTGCAGAGCTAAGATTCTGTTTTCTATAGAAATTAGTCTATTATTGGTGCAGGAGCGGTGGCTCAGTGGTTACAGCACTTGCCTTGCATGTGTGAGTTTATGGGTTCAAACCCCAGCACCATGTATACAACAAAGTGTCAGAGCAATGAAAACCATATGAAAAAATAAATTGACTCTCTTTCTTTCTCTCTCTCTCTCTCTCTCACTGTCCTTCTCTCTTTAAAAAAATAAAAAGAAGTTAGTCTGTTATTAAATTCTTCCATCACACTTCCTTTTTCAGTATGTCTAGTTCTTTGATAATAGAGTTTTTCATCTCTTGAGTTTTCACTTAGTCCTTTCAGTAAATCTTCTTTTAGTTCATTGTTCCTTTTAGTAATCAGATCATTGATAATTTTTTTCTAGGTTTTTCATCCCTCTTCCTCTCCATTTGTTCCTTGGTTGGGGAGTTGTGTGTTTGAGATGAACCTTTTCTAGTCTGATTCCTCATTATTGATGAGTTTCTTTTGGACCTTTGAATTGAGTTTACCTATGGTGAAGGAAGGCAGGTCTTGAGATGGTTCTTCCTTGCAGGTCAAAGAGTTGGGCTGGTGTCCTGGGTGTGCCTGCCAGAACAGAGCTCTATTATAATTTGTGGGACCACTGTCATATGTCCTCTTCATCCCTAACTGAAACATCATTATTTGGTATATGGCTGTGATAGGGGCCAGGGTCAGATTTAATTTCACTTAGAAAAATACTGTAATGTAGACAGCAGGGCCTGCACCATGTATTGGCTGTATGAGGAATGCTTTGAGGTGCGGGAGTCTGAGCTGGGGCTTGGATACAAGGGGTGAGTTGAGTAGCATGGAAGACCAGAAGATAGAGATGGCAGAGACCTGACCTAGGGCAGATATATAAGAGCCGGGGAATATATATAAAAGGAGCTATTCTTTCTTTCTTTCTTTGTTTTTACTTTTTGATACCAGGGATTGAATTCAGGGGCACTTAACCAGTGCAGTGAGTCATATCTCCAGCCTGTTTTTATTTTTGATTTTGAGACGGGGTCTCACTAAGTTGCTTAGGGCCTCACTAAATTGCTGAGGTATAGCTTTGAATTTGCTATACTTCTGCCTCAGCCTCCTGAGCCACTGAGATTACAGGCCTGTGCCACTACACCTGGCCAGAAGCCATCCTTTCTTAAACATGATACAAAATCAAAAGATACAGTGGAAATGATGAACTTAAAAGTTATATACAATTTTAGTTGATAAGTTACTTCACAAAGTAAAGGATAAGTAATGAGCTGAGAGAAAATATTTTCAACATAGATTAATTTTTATTAATATCCAGAAGCCCTACATGTCAATAACAAAAAGACAAAGAGTCCACATAAAAACAGAGGCAGCTTGATGTCATGCCTGCATCCCACTTGTTTACAGCCTACAGATTTGTGTATCCATTTAATACAAGAAAATGGAAACCTAGTGACCAAATGAAATCTTCTCCAACACTGAAACTGATGGCAAATTTGGTAACTGGCCTATAGAAGATTCAGAAGAAGAATAAGTATTTAAAAGTTCTAAAAACAGCGATGAGATGGTTGAACTATGTTTTCTGCTTCAGAGTAAGGATGCTGGGGAAGTGGTTGGAAAAGGAGGAGATGGTATTAAGGCCTTCTGCATAGATTAAATGCCAATGTTTCAGTTCCAGGGATCAGTGGCTCTGAGTGAATATTGAGAATCAGTGCTGATATTGAAATAATTGGAGAGATTCTGAAGAAAACTACCCCTACCTTGGAAGAGGACCTGCAGTTTCCATCGCCCATTGCAATCTGCTAGATCCTGCTTGAATCTGCTGTGGAATGCTTAAACTACTTTTGTCTACAAGTTGAGACTGTTCATTCTTCAGTCTTGGAGGTGGAATTACTGGGGTCAAAGTTCTAAAATCAAAGAATTCTGAGAGAATACTCAGACAATAACCAAGATTTTCCAGGAATGCTGTCCTTAATGCCATAACTTAGTTCTTTTGTTTGGAGGAAAACCTGATAGGACATACAGTGCATAAAGATCATCCTCAATCTTATTTCTTGGTTTCCCAGTTCAGCTCTATGATCTCAACTTTTATGATGAAACTATGATTATGGTATTTTTACAATGATGTTTGATGACACTGTGGATGTTTTGTGGGATTTCCCATAGAGGGAAGAGGTGAGATTGGAAGAGTGGCTCCTGGGCTTCCCATGCCTTACTGTAGAAGAGAATGTGATATGATCCCTCATCAAAGACTACCTCCTCCTTCTCCTCCTCCTTCTGGTCGAAGTGGTCAGGGTGGTACAAGATTTTGAACTCTTCCACTTCCAAGCTCCTAGAAAAGCAGACCTAATATCCTATGGCAGGGAGGAAGACCTGGAGACTGCTATGATAGCATGGTTGTTTTGGTGGCTGATGAACTTGGAATTCTGCAGTAGACTCATGGAGCCCAACAGAATGGCAGATGGCTTATGAAACACTGTGACTCAGGATATGATTAATCCTATGCAGGATATTGTGATTTGGGGGTGGATACTGGGGATTGAATCCACTGAACTAGATCCCCAGCCCTTTTTATTTTTTTTAAGAGAGAGAGACAGCAAGAAAGAGAGAATCAATTTTATTTAGTTTTTCATGTGGCTTTCTTTCCTCTGAGACTTCACTGTGTACGTGGTGCTGGGGTTTGAACCCATGTACTTGTGCATGCCAGGCAAGCACCGTAACCTCTGAGCACTGCTCCAGCCCCAGCCCTTTCTATTTTTGAGACAGAGCCTCACTAAGTTGCTAAGGCTTGCCTCAAACTTGGAATTCTCCTGCTTCAGCCTCACAATTGGTGAACCTATTATTGCTATGTAAGTAATTATCCCCAGAGATTTGTTTGGACTTATTATTGGCAAAGGTGGTCAGCATAAGCAAATCCATCATGAGTGGGAAGTTCGATTGAAACTGATCATCCCTTAGAAAGATCAAAAGATTGGATGGTTACAATCACAGGAACACAGGCCCGATACAGAATGCACAATCTTTTCTGCAGAACAGTATGGAGCAGCAGGCAGATGTTGAAGGTATTTTTTTTTTTATAATGTGAAAAGCAGTATTCTGGAGAGTTTTTCTAAGATTAGTGAAGAACTGAAGATGTTCTGCATATTTTTTTAAAAATCTGCTTTTGTTTAAAAAGGCAACATTCCTATGATTCACAGGTGCTCTATATTTGAGGTGTAGTGAAATCTGCTGTTCACCAGATTCAATGTTTTGTGGTTGGTTGGGGGAAGGGCTGGCAAAAAACCAACTTAAATTTTGAAAGCAATAGAGTGAGTGAATTTTATTTTTTGTTCATTGATGGTGGTTTAACCCCCCCCCCACTCCCACCCCACGTAATTATTGTGAATACCTTGTATTGTGGTCTCTGTAAATGTTTGGGGGGATGGGGCAGTAAACTAACAATAGTACACATGTCTCTGGTATCTGTTCAGAGCAATGTGCAGAATATAATGCTCTTTGGTAAGAAACATTTTGATTTTTAAAATAAATGTAGTGAACCTATAAAGAAAAGAGAAACAAATTATATGATTAATTAAATCATAAAGAAAAAGTGTAGTTGAGGGTTGGAGCAGTAGCTCAATGGTTAAAGTGCTTCCTGGCATGCACAAGGACCTGGGTTTGAACCCCAGCACCATGTACACAATTAAATGTCAGAGAAACAAAGACCAGATGAAAAAATAAATAAAGTTGATTCTCTCTCTCTCTCTTTCTCACTTTTTTCCTCTGTCTTTAAAAAAAAGGAAAAGAAAAAGAAATACTGTTGAGCAGTTTGCTTATGGAAAATATTCAACCTCAGTAGCAATCATGGAACTGCCAACTTAAAGGATACACTGTACTTTGTCCATTAGGGTAATGATAATTTTAAGATTATTACATATTTTGATAAATATTCTTTCCTTTATAAAGAATCTAATTAATTAATTAATTAATTAATTTTGCAGTGCTCCGGATTGAACCCAAAGCCTCATGTATCCTAGGCAAGCAGTCTTTCACTAAGCTACACCCCAGTCCTAGCCCTCTATGTTGATTGATTATACTAACCTACTCATGAGATAAAATGACATATACACAGATGACTATACACAGATGATATACCAACATCTAATTTTGATTTTGATACTGTATTATAATCATGTAAGAGTAGAAACTGAGTGAAGAGTATGTACTTATCTTCACAACTTCAGATAAATCCATAATTATTTAAGAAAAAAGTTAAAGAATAAAATAAATTTAAAAGGCAAAAAATAAATACAAAAGATTGAAGTAAAAGCAAGAAGAGGGGCATAGAGATGAAAGAAAAAAGAAAGGAAGAAAAGAAAAAAGAACGCAGGCAGGCAAGAAAGAAAGAAATGAAAGGAAAAGAAAAGGAGAAGAGCAAAGCAGAGCTGAATAAAAAATTAGGGTTGGGTCCAGGCAGAGCAAACTACAGGGAAGGGGAGCTAAACATGGTAAGGGGCAAATAAAGATGACTATGGGATTTCCAGCAGCACCAATATGTATTCCAAGGCCATATTCTGATCTTTCTAGTTCCATTCTGGAATCCTCCTTTTTTTGTTTGTTTGTTTATTTTTTGGTACCAGGGATTGAACCCATGGGCACCTAACCACTAAGCCCCAGACACAGCCCATTTTATTTTTATTTTAAGACAGGACATCACTGATTTGCTTAGGCCCTCACCTTAGCAGTAACTGCTGAGATTAAAGGTGTGGACCACCACACCAGGCAGAATTCTCCATTTTTTGAAGTAGTTAGCTATAATTCAACCCCCAACTTCCAATAATATTGGTCCTTAGGAAAGTTTCTATTTTGTGTGTGTGGTGGTGGGAATTGAACCCAGGGCCTTACAATTATTAAACAATTGTAATACCCCTGAACCACATCCCTAGTCCAGAAAGGATTCTGTTTTAATAAGTTTTTCAGACACTGTGACCAAAAGACCTGAAAAGAAAAATTTTAGAGAAGGAAAAGTTTATTTGGCACTCATGATTTCAGAGGTAACAGTCTACAGACACCCAACTCCATTTTTTTGGGCCCAAGGTGAGGCAGAACATCACGGAGAAGAATGTGATACTGGAAAGTAGCTCAGAACATGGTCACCAGGAAGCAGAAGGAGAGTTCTACTCACGAATGACAAACTATAAACTCCAAAGGCCCACCCCCAGTGACTACCTCCTTCATTCATACCCTACCTGCCTATAGTTATCACCTAGTTAATTGCCATCGGTGGAATAGTCCACTGCTTAGGTTACAAACTCTCCTAATCTGATCATTTTGCCTCTGAACATTCTTGCACTGCCTCACATGAGCTTTTGGGGGACATATCATACCTAAACCATTGTAGCTTCTAACATCCTTGCTTCCACTTTCAGAAACTTATTTTTCATGGTGGAGTGAAGACACGATAAAATCATTCTATACATCAGTCAAGGAGAGTGAGATTTGTGGGTAAGATAATGTTGAGAGGCAATTTTATAAACATTCTTCCTTTGATTGTGTATAGTGCATTAGGACTCCATTTTGCAGCTGAGGAAAATGAGGCTTGAGAAAATTACCTAACTTTCCCAAAGTAGCCTAGGTGGTCCCAGTCAGTACTCAGTTTCTTCTTTGCGCCGCTCCCCCCACCCCCGCTTTTTTTTTTTTTTTATTCAGTAGGTTTTGAACCTAGGACTTTGTACATGCTAAATAAGCAATCTACCACTGAACTCCATTGCTGGTCCTCCTTAGCACTCTTGAAACCATCCCACCCCTTGTTAGTGTGTGGCTATCTCCTTGACCTTTGGGGACTAGGGCAGCCAGTCTGTCTCAGCAGGGGCTGGATACAGAGGCAGGCTGTGACTTTTCTTGGAGCAGTATTATATAGTTCTTAGACTTAGGTGTCTGTAGAAAAAGCTCTTTCTCACTTCAAGATTAGAAAAGACACTTTTATATTTTTTTCTAGATTACCTATGATTCTTTTATCCATTAAATCTTTAATGTATCTGGAATTTATATTTTTCTTTTTGTACTAGGGATTGAACCCAGAGGTACTTTACCCCTGAGTCATGTCCCTATCCCTTTTCATTTTTTAATTTTGAGACAGGTTCTCATTAAATTGTTAGGACCTCACTAAGTTGCTGAGGCTGGCCTTGAATTTGCAGTTCTCCTGCCACAGCCTCTGGATTTGCTGGGATTACAGGCATTTGCCACTGTGCCCAACTGAAATATTATCTTTAATTTTACATATACACAATGACGAATATTTGGATATATTGCTCATTAATTCCATTGATCTAGTTATTTATTCTAACACCAATGCCAAACTTTAAAATTTATTATAGGTTTGTAAGATGTTTTTCTGACTGGCAATGTGAACATTTATGATGGTTAATTTTAAATGTCATTGTGACTGGATTTAGGGATATCTAGATAGCTGATAAAGCATTGTTTCTGGGACTATCTGTAAGGGAGTTTCTAGAAGAGAATTGCATTTGAATTAGTGGATTGAATAAGGAAGATTTGCCTTCACCCATTGTAGGTGGGCACCATCCAAACAGCTGAGGATTTGGATAGAAGAGAAAACAAAGGAAAGGTAAATCCCCCCTCCCCACTGTCCTGCACCATCCCTCTTCTGCCCTTGGACATCAGAACTCTGGGTTCTCTGGCCTTTGAACTCCAGGACTTAATCAGTGGCTCCCTGGGTTATCAGGCCTTTGGACTTGAACTGAGAGTTATACCACTGGTATTCTTGATTGTGAGATCTTCAGACTTGAACTGATCCATGATGGCATAATTGCAAGACCTTCCATAATTTATTTATTTATTTGTTTGTTTATTTATTTATTTATTTATTTTTGATACCAGTGATTGAACCCAGGGGTGCTCTACTACTGAGCCACATCCCCAGCCCTTTTTATTTTCTATTTTCTATTTTGAAACAGGGTCTCGCTGAGTTGCTTAGGGTCTAAGTTGCTGAGGATGGCTTTGAACTTGCAATCCTCCTCCCTCAGCATCCCAAGTCACTGGGATTACAGGCATGTGTGCCACTGTGCCTGGTCCTCCGTAATTTCTTGTGGATTAATTCCTCTAATAAACTTCCTGTCATCTCTCTATATACATGTCCTGTTGGTTTTGTGTCTCTGGAGAACACTGCCTAATACACTTATCCCCTAAAAAAAAAAATTCCATTTATTCTTCTGGACTGATTTGTTCTTTTCAAAATATCATTTCATTGAGATGTTTATTTTTATTTACATCTTTATATTTTGCAGTACTGAGGATCAAAGTCAGGGTCTTATACATGTTAGGCAAGTGTTCTGCTTCTGAGCTACATCCCCAGGCTGGAGGTATGTATGTATTATTTCTCTTTTCAACTGGGGATTGAACCTAGGGGTTCTCTACCACTGAGCTATATTCCCAACCTTTTTTTAAATTTTTTTTTTAGAGAGAAGGATAGTGTGTGTGTGTGTGTATGAGAGAGAGAGAGAGAGAGAGAGAAAGTCAGAGAGAATCAATTTTTTATTGAGCTTTTCACATGGCTTTTGTTGCTCTGACAGTTAGCTGTGTACATGGGTGCTAGGATTTGAACCTGCGTACTTGCGCATGCTGGGCAAGCGCCATAACTGCCGAGCCACCGCTCCAGCCCATTTTAAATAATTTTTTATTTTGAAAGAAGGTCTTGTTCCCATGCTGACAGGGAGAGAGGAGATAAGGGAGGATGTATTAGGGAATTGGGTCATGTGATTTCTGGGTGAGTAGTCCCACCACAGGTCATCTGCAAACTGGAGATGTTCAAATGCTGAAAGTGTGGTTGAGTCAAATCTTAAATTAAGGGACCAAGGGAAGCCATTGGTATCATTCTCAGCCTGAGGCTGAAGGTCTGAGAACCTGTGGTGGGGTGGGGGCACTGGTACAAGTCCCAGATTCCAAAGGCCAGTGTTCAGATGCCCAAGGGTAGGAGAAGAGTGTTCTACCTCTAGGAGAGAGAGTGCAGGGTGGGGGCAGGGATTCATCTTTCCTATACTGTTTTGCTCTCCATAATCCCAGCAGATTGGAGGGTGTCTGTCCACAAAAAGGAGGATCTTCTTCACTCAGTCCTCCTACCCACATGCCCATCTCCTCTGAAAAATGCCCTTGGGGACAAACCAGGAAATGAGTCTTTACCTTTTTTCTAGGTAATCCTTAATCCAGTCAAGTTGACACTTAACATTAACAGGAGGCATATGTCTCTTCTAAAACGAACATTGAGGTATTAAAGTTTTTTTTTTCTTGCAACTTGAATAGAAATCATCTGTGAAACAATTTGGGCCTGGCACTCTTCTAAGTGGTAACTGTGTGTATGTGTGCCAGTGCTCGCCTGTCTGTTTGTGAGTATGTGCATAAAGATTTATGACTGGGTTGGGGATGTAACTCAGTGGTAGAGCACTTGCTTGGCATGTGTGAGCCCTGGGTTCAATCTCCAGCACCACAAAAATAAATAAATAAAAAGATTTATGGCTGATTTTTAGTTAGTGGACTTTTTATATTAAACAAGTGTTTGCTTTCTGAATTTTGCTTTGTATGACCTTTTGTTTTTGCGGG
>PVKS010035737.1:0-19863 GCA_004027875.1 Aplodontia rufa | reverse complement strand
AGAATGAGACTCAGGGAAGTTGAGTGACCAGCCTAAGGTTCAACAGCTGCTGGATGGCAGGGTCAGGGTTTGATCTGAGGCTTGACTCCGGAGCTTCCATTATTTCACCTAAGTCATGAGGAGCACACAGGTAGATCTTGATTTCTTCTCTTGGGCACTTGGCAGACAATGCCTTGACCATCATGGTTGCTCCCAGAGCCTGTTATTCAGAACCATCTTTCTCTCTTTGTGGGGGGATCTGATGGGCCTTGAGCGCTTTGCTGACTTTCACCTCACACAGTCATCTTCCTCATGTGGCTCTGGGAGTCCTAGAACTGTCAGGTGACGGTCCATGGTGATGAAAGTGGAGTTTGACAAATCTGATTTCCCAGAAATGGAGAGTTCATTTTCCTACTGTCGGGCACACAGCCCTGACTCCTCTGGTTACCATGAGCTGTTTCCCCTGAAGAAGACAGGCCATCTATTGTGTCTGAATGTACGTGAAAGGGTGGCTAAGAAGGACACCGAGACCTTGAATGTGCAGGGAGGGAGAGGAGAGGCAAATCCAGCCATCTCCCTCACTGGAAGAGTTCTTAGCAGGTGCCAGACCCTCATGCCTCCTGCGCAGGAAGAATGGCTGTGCCTCCCCGAACTTGAAAAAGGCCAGTGTTCCTTCTTCAGCTGGCCCAGTTCTCCTGGACTTTTGGACTACCCTCTGAAATCGTGTCACCTGAGCACCAGATTTGTTCTGTGCATTAGGTAATTTACCATTCAAGACTCCGTGTCGAGCAGTGGGCAGTTGTGAGAGTTTTCAACACAGCTATTAATTACCCTCAAGGGGTTTGCAGTCTACACAGGCGGATGGAACACTTGCCAAGAGAAGCTAAATACAGTGAGTTCACAAGAGCTGGGGAGGGCTCAGCAAGTGGGGAGCGGGGAGCGGTCAAGGGAGGGCCAGGAGCCAGTGGCAAAATGAGTTGGAAGATGTGCTCAGCAGCAGAACTTGGAGCAGGTGCTTGGAAGGAAGAGATGACAGATGGGGGCGTGCAGGGGTGCGTGTGGGAAACAAGACTGAAGACTGTTCATCGTTTACAAAGAATCCCGAGGGACGGCTGTGGAGCTGGATTTTTCCTGTATTGGGGGGTCACCAAAACTGATAGAGTAGGACAGGGATAGGGCTTAACAGTGCCCCCAAAAGATTCAGCAGGATGTGTGGACTGTGAAAGGAGACGCTGGGAGGTGAGTTAGAGGCGTTTATCCTGTTGTATTTTAGGCATGAGTTATGAGGACTTGGACTAGGTTGGTGACAGTGTACAGAGAAATGGAAAGTTAAAGTCCTAGCCACCTGTCCCTGGCTACCTGTGTGACTCTGAGCAAGTTACTTAATCTATTTGAAACCTGGTTTATCTTCCAAAAGAAGGCTACATACGTTTGGCAGAACTGTTGTGTGAAAATTTTAACTTGTAACGCACCCAGCACTTGGTACATGCTCAACAAATATGAGTCTTCTCATATTCTAAGAGGTGTGATTTTGTGATTGTCAGGAGAATTAGTGGCTTTGCAGCTGGCAGCCCTGGGGATTGAGGGCGGCTGCACAGGCAAGAGACGGAGCTCTTCGGGTCGTGGAATTCTGTTTTAGGAGCCCGGCTGCTGAGGGTTGTGACAGAGTGCATGGCCAGGCACACTGTTCTCATACAAAACCGTGGCTTGCAATGCTGGCTGCAGCAGCTCTCTCCACTCAGGGTCAGGACAAGGTGAGATCATGGGGCACCTAGGGCACAAATATAAAGAGATGCTGGGTTTCAGGGTCAAGACTGTGGCTGCATGACACTTCAAGGCAGATGCCCCACCTCAGCGTACCTCAGCCGTGCCCTCTCCCTGGCTGCCCTGCCTCCTGTGGACCTTGGACCCCTGCCCCTTCTGTTCCTTTTAACTCCGGCCTTCATCCCGTTTCTTCTCTCCTCACAGCCAGACTTCCAGAAGGAATCTGCCCACGACTTTGCTCCTTCACAGACAGGGCCCACTCAGGCAGGGACTCGGTGGACTTTGCAGTAGAGGGCTCCTCCCTTCCACAGGAACTGCCCCCTCTAACGTGGCCTGGGGCCTCCCTATTGCCAAACCCGATGGACACTTGAGCGCTTATCTTTCTGGACGGTGCTGCTTTTGATGCTGAGGACAGCTTCCTCCTTTGTGCAGTCTTCTCTTTTCTTGCCTTCTGTGATTCCACAGTAAATCTTCCGACAACCGTTTCTTGAGCTCCTACGACTTATAGAATCTATGGTGCAGTGTGAAGGAAGAAGGATTAAAAAACAAACAAACAAACAAAAATGTCAGGTGGAGACAAGAAATACAAAGAAAAATGCACTGGGGAAGTTGGATAGAAATGTGCCGGGTGGGGTGGGCCTCCTCGAACAGGACGTTAGAGCAGAAAGCTGAAGGAAGTAAAGGACGCGTGGAGCTCTCTTCTCCAGAGGAGAGCAAGTGCCAAGGGCCTGAGACTGGAGCCTGTTTTGAATGTGTGAGGAAGCCACTGTGGCTGGAGGAAGCTGAGGAAGGGCAGAGGAGGAGAGGTAAAAGAAGAGACCAGGTCGACTTTGTAGGTCATTTCAAGGATTTTGTTTTACTTTGGAGGAAGTGCAATACCATAGCAGTGTTTTGAGCAGAGGCATGATTTTTTGTTTGTTTTTATTTGGTAAAGAGAGAAACCATTTTTTCTGGTTTTCATTGCTCCAACACTTAGCTATGTATGTGGTGCTGGGGTTTGAACCTGAGGATTCCAGGGAAGGATCAGATGAGGCCTCGGTCTCATCTTCTGGAAATTCCTTGATTTGTGGCAGAATAATTCATCTTCCCATGGTCTTCTCCCTGTGGATGTCCATGTCCACACTTCCCCAGTCCTACTGCATTAGGGACCCCTCCTTCCTAAATCAGAATGACCCTGTTTCCCACTCTGCCCCATCCCGAGACACAGGAACTTTGAGGGACATGGTTCAGCCCACACCACAATCCATCCCGCAATGCACCATGGTGGAAAGGTGAGCGTAGAAGCAGGGCAAGCGGAGAGCCAGGTGGGGGGAGCCTTGCTGCTAGCTTGGACCAACAGGACAGCGGTGGAGTAGTGGGAAAGGATGGGCACCCAGCTGAATTTCGAAGCTAAAGCCGCCGTCGTTGACTGGTGGTTTACACGTGGGGTGTGAGGGAAAGAGGGCCTGAAGAACCAGAAGAATGGGGCTGGATGTCTCTCTCCCCTAAATCCTCTCCCGCGCAGCCTGTGCTGGGTCCTTCTCCAGGGCCAGCCTATCAGCTATTGGGTTCTTCTGGCTGCTCTTCCTGGTCACTTCTCCAACCTCTCCCTGATTGTCACTGCCTGTTCCCATGTTGAAACCAAATATCCTGAATGTGCTGTTTGGGTCACTCCTGCAGGCCCTGGCTCTGGAGGATGCTGAAGGAGGAAGATGCTGAAGGAAGACAGCCCTGAAGGAGTGACCCTCGTGCTCCTCAGACAGGTAGCGTCTCTGAGATTCTGGGTGTGAGATGATTCTGTGTCCTAAGACCCTCTGTGGAGGAACTTCTGTGGTGTGGGAAAATGCCCCAGAAGGGGAGGAGAGCTGCTCTGAGCCTGGGTGCCCAGAGATGTCTGGAAAACCTTCCCTGTAAAGTGGTCAGCGGATCACATTTTGGTTTTCAGTGTCATCTGGTGTGGGGCTGAGGGCACCCTGTTGTGTGTCTCTTTGCTCAGTGATTGTAAATAGTTAAGAATCCAAAGGATGTTTGTGGATGGAGTCCTAGGAGAGTTTAGAAGGAGCCTCAGCAGGCCCTGGGGCATTTCTGGTGTGTTCCTTGGCCCTGGCCTGATGATCTCTTCTGGTTTCAGTGTGTCCCTCTAGAAAATGGGTACACTGTCATGTTTCCTCTATCAGGTGCCACAGAACAGCTCGTGGCAGGGTCAGTAGTTTCGTATGTGAACAGAATTTTAATTTTAGGTAGAAGCCCTGGTCTATCGAGAGATGGCTCTTTCCTCAGGTGCTCAGTGATAATCAGAGGCCCTCTCTGTGTATGCCATTTTGTTTTCTTGGCATGTGCCACCTTTTCCATTCCTCTTATGTGACACTCAGAGTTGATTGGTTTGGTTTTTTTATGGTGCCTGATTTTGATTTGATTTTGAAGACATGGTGTTCTGGGGTTTTCTGTGGGATACAAGTGGCTCACTCAAATGGAGTAATGGCAGAGACTCTACTGAAGGTTTTTTGTTTTGTTTTGTTTTTTAATGAGAGAGAGGGGGATGGGGAAGGGGGGAGAATCAATTTTCTAATGTGGCTTTCATTCCTCTGACACTTAGTTGTGTATGTGGTGCTGGGGTTTGAACCCAGGTCCTCACATGTGCTAGGCAAGTGCTTCAACCCCTGAGCCACTGCCCCAGCCCTGGTATTTATAAGGGTGGAAGCAGGGGCAAGAGAAATGTTGAGGGAGGTGGAAGCATCCTGGGGCTGGCAGTAGCAGGACCTGCTGACCAGGCCTAGGCCCAAAAGGATGGAAAAGAAGGAGGAGGAAGGGGAAATAGGTTGGAAAGCTAGGCACTGGCAGAGGGAAGCAATGAACCCTCACCAATGTGGCCAGGAAAGAGCCAAGTGAATAAACCTCTGCACTGAGCTCCTCTCTCATCACCCCTCTCCTGGGGATGGTGCTCCTCTCCTAGGAATGGTACCCCTCTCCTAGGGATGGTGCTCCTCTCCTAGGGATGGTACCCCCCTCCTAGGGATGGTGCTCCTCTCCTAGGGATGGTACCCCTCTCCTAGGGAGGGTGCTCCTGTCCTAGGGATGGTACCCCCCTCCTAGGGATGGAACTCCTCTCCTAGGGATGGTACCCCTCTCCTAGGGATGGTACCCCTCTCCCAGGATGGTGCTCCTCTCTCTCATCACTCCTCTAAGGATGGTGCTTCTCATGAGGCCAACATTAGCCAGAGCCAGAGGGTAAGGAAGCTTGATCCATGTTGGCCACGCAGACCAGAGCCTGCAGGGGAGGAGCTGAATGGATGAGGTGGTTCTACAGAACAGAAGGAAACTGCCTGTCAGGACCAAGAGATGCAGGTCACTCCGGGTGTTTCTACTTGAGAGCCAAAAGAGGGTTTTGTGGTGGTTTGATTAAGTGAAACTTTACGTTATTAGGGCAGCCAAACAGAGCTCCTGGCTGGGAGGGCTGGAAGGAGCCAGAGTCTTCATCCTTTCCATAGAAAAGACCCGGGGAAGTCAAATGACTTGCCCAAGGCCACTCATTAGCTCACTGAAGTGTTTCTTGAAAGCTTTATAGGTTTTCTCAGTAGAAACAATACAAAACTTTTGAAACTGTTGAGAAACAGTAGAAAGCAAAATCTGAGTGGTGCCAGGGAAAGGCTGTGGGTTAGCCCTCCCGTCAGCCCCTTGGGGCTGTTGTGACAGAATTGAAATGCCTTCCTCGAGATTCTGGAGTCTGGGAGTCTGAGGTGAGGGTATCTGCTCAGGTCTGGCAAGTGTGGGCTTCCAGGATGTAGCCTGCAGGATTCCTTCTGAGCTCTCATGTGGGGAAGAGGCCAGGAACCTCTCTCAAGCCTCTTTCATATGGGCACTATCAGTACCTCCTAATAATCATCTCCTGAGGGCCCCCACCCCTAATGCTATCACCTTGGGAGTTGGGATTTCAACACATGCGTTTTGGGAGGACACAAGCATTCAGACCGTAGAAACTCTTGTTTCCCATTTGTTGGTTTGAATACCAGAAAATCAAACCCAAAGAATTTCCAGCAACAGGGGGAATTAATTACCTGGTATATATGCTATGTGAGTGGACAGGGTGGACTGCAGGGATAGTGTGAACCAGCAGCTCAATGGCTTCCTAAAGCTTCCTGGTTCTTCCCCTCTCTCCCTGGGTCAGATCATTCTCAGGGTGGCTTCTACACAGGCTGTGGGGAGGAGGGGGTGTTTAGAACTCCAGGTGATGTCAGGGGAAAGGGGAAATGGATACTGGGAATAGCTGCTGACATCCTCCGTCCTCTATCGTCTATAGAAATTGCATAAAACCTTACTAATTTGGACTCATTATTGAAGGTAATACTAAGAGGAAACCCACTCGTAGCTAATAGAAGTCTGAGTTTCAAAGTGTTTTAATAAGGTATAGTTTGGGACAGAATCTTCCCAAACATTCCCATTTGGGAGTAATTAGCATTTATTTTTCAGTATGTCTTAAGACCAGGATCTTCTCACAGGTTAACCAGGCCTTCTGCAATCCTTTTTAATTTCTAATTTGCTTATTCAACCTTTTATAGTCATTGAACTTGGATTCTGGGTTTGTGGAGATTAAATTACAGTAATGAGGTTCCTCATTTATAACCACATCTATAAAACGGGAATAAGAACAGCTCCTACTTTATAGGTTTCCTTCAAGGATTAAGTGAGATAATCCAATAAAGTGTTTAGCCCTGTGGCTGGCCCAATAAACGTTACCTTTATTAGCATCATATATCTCAAAATATTGTCACCTTTATGTGTTTATATGCATGTTTTATCTAGGAAATTAACTCTCTGCACAAGCAAATATATTATCTGCCGCTGATTAGCTCTGTTAGGGATGAACTAAATAAACGTATTAAAACATTTAGTATTTATGGATGTTTTAGTGGGTTTTTTAAAGAAAAGTTTAAATAGCATACAGTTAAGTGATAAGTAGGAACAATCCCTAGAAAGTAGGGATTTTAAAACTTCATGGCAACGTGCTCATCTAAGTTGAAAAATCCTTTAAATAGTTAAGGACCTGTCACGACTGTCCCTGCTGGTTATCTCTCTGTTCAATTTGGAGTCTCCAAAGGGATGAGTGACCCTCCCTGGTTTTTAGCTTTCCAAACTGGCCACATAGTCAGGCTTTCCTGCGTGGGTGGGTTTCAGGATCACTTGCAGTGGGTGAGATGGCTCAGCAGTGAGAAGCATTGATTTCAGTAAAATTGCCGTCACGCCATCGATGCTGGAGATCATTCTCTGAAGTGTTCAGTGGCTTGGGGCTGACTTCTCAGAATCTCAGGAGGGTCAAGTGTCTTGATTTGGGGTTTCCAGATTAATGATGGGGAGCGCACTGGGCCCCAAAGCTTTCCCACTTCAATTCCAAAATCAGGAAGAGGTCGCTTTGAAGATGGAGGGGTGGCACGTAGGCGTGCAGCGAGAGGAGGGTGCTCCAATGTGGCCACAGATCCTGAAGACCATGCGTTCCCATCCCCCACTTCTTGAGGACTGACAAAAATTCGGCTTAAAATTTCTGTAGGTTGCTTGTTGCTGTCCATGCTGGTCACCCTTAGCCCACGTGGATGAGACCTGATTGATCCTTCATTCCTTGGCTCAAAAGGTGGTGTAAACAACTGGTTGACAAATGTGGATTGCCTGGACCAAGAAAGTACAAAAAAAAAAAAAAAAGATTTGGGGGATTGGCCAAGGGTTACCAGTTTTTGTTGTTTGTTGGTTGGTTTTGTATTTTTAAAATCTAATATTCATTGCCAACATTTTATAGAAAGACCATCTTAATGCCAAAATAGTAGGAAGGAGATAATCTAAGAACAGACCAAGAATCTTTGCATTGAAAATACTCAGCTTTAAGGGTAATTTACTATACTGTTCTTGTTTCTCTGACATGACCTCTGAAACCACCTCAGGGATGAGCTCTGTCTGGTATCTGCCTGTAAGTGGTGCTGAGAAATCCCCTGGAGTTGGGCAGTTATCTATGTAACATGCAGCTCTGGTGGAGTAGGGTGGGTGGGGATGGGAGAATGGCATTTTTTTTTAAAGAGAGAGGGTCAGTGAAAGAGAGAGAGAGAGAAAGAATCAATTTTATTTAGTTTTCCATGTGGCTTTCTTTGCTCCGACACTTCATTGTGTACATGGTGCTGGGGTTCAAACCCACTTCCTCGCACATGCCAGGCAAGCGCTGTAACCACTGAGCCACTGCTGTAGCCCCCAAAATAGTATGACTTTTACAGGAGGCTTCTGGAGTCATTAAAAATCCCCAAGATTTACCAACCACTGATGAATCCAGAACAGTAATAAACATTGCTCATTCTGCTTCAGTTGAACATGCCCGCTTGACTTTACCACAAACACGTTTTTCCTTCCAAACAGGGATCAAGCTTCCATGTTGGACTGTGACTGGCATGAAAGCAACCCCTCTGTCCTTGCTGATGGGGAGAGAAAGACTGCTTGCGTGTCCATGAGAAATCCTGAATGGACATGGAATCCTGGAGCTGGGGTGGGTGTGGAGGTCCTGATGACCTTGACTGGCAACAGGGGTGATAATCCTAACATCTCATTCATCACTAATATTTCGTGGATTCTCTGGGAAGAAGGACATGAACTTGGAGGTGGCGTCTCAGGAAAAAGCAGAGCATTTGTGGCACACTCACAGCTGTAATTATTGCTCTGTTAACCGTGTCCTTGGGCAGAGTGCCGCTGTTTGCACCCTGCTTATATCCTCCTGTGTGCTCATGGCATGCATCTTGAATGTGCCTTAACTTGTTCACACTTCTTACCCCTTGCTGTCTCAAGGTACAACTCACTCTAGCAAACTAAGAGATCTGCAGAACTGCAATGCGGTGTTCTTGACAGACGTTACCAGAACATTCTTGTCGTAGTTTGGACTGCAGTAACAAAATACCAGACTTAAATGATAGACAGTGATTTCTCACATTTCAGATGACAGTGAGGTAGGATTCCTTCTGAACCCTCTTCTCTTGCCTCGTGGGTGGCTGCCATCTTGCTATGTGCTTACCTGACTTCATCCTTGGGCATTCTTGGAGAGAGGAAGCTCTGGGTAATAATCCTATTATGGGGACACCACACTCATGACATCATCTAAACTGCCCTACCTCCTAATACCGTCCTGCTGGAGGTTAGAGCTTTGACATAGGAATACAGGGGGACAGACATGCAGGCCATGAGCAACTCCAAGTTTCTATTTGTAGTTGCCTTGAAGTGCTGGCAAGGTTATTGGTCCAGGAGCCCTACAGTAGACAAAGGCTTAGAGGGTGAGCATCCTACAGATGAGAGGAAAGTTGTACGACCTTAACATAGATCTAGAGATAACTTGGGGCTAGATTAGAAATCTCCTTAGATTTCCTGGTTCCATATGGCAGTGCTAAATCTATGGTTGCCAAACTCTGTCAGGCTCAATGAAATTTGGATGGTACAACATTCGGTATTCCCTGACCACCTTCTATTACCTTCTTTCTATGTCTCTAAAAAGGACTCTTAGAACCAAAGCCTAGAAAATGGTTTCTTCTCAACACTTCGTTATTTTGGGTATTTACCCCTTTTTTGTGGGAGAAAGAAAGGCATTGATTAAATCAAAGCCATTCCATTAGAGATCAGTATCTTATGTGTCATTTTAAAAGTGTACAAACAAGTAGTAATGTCCACATGTAGACACACACATGCATGCCCCCGTCACAGGTGGGATACTTTCCAACATGAAAAGGCTTTTGAAAATCCTTTAAACTCTCACGGAACAGATAATTCCTGTGTTATATAAACTGTTCGAAGATTTAGAGAAAAAAAATGGAAAATTTCCAGATTGTTCCTTCAAGCAAACATGACCCCGATATCAAAGCTGGCAAGTCCCCAAAGGGAGGCTCTATATACACCAGTCTCGCTTAGGAATGTAAAAATTTGAGATAAAATTCTAGCAAGTAGATTTCAATAAGACAGTGTGTGAATGTTCTACCATAATCAAATAAATTATATTCCTGGAATACAGGAGTGGTCTCATATACGTATATTGTCATATGATTTACATAAATTGTTACAAAAATATGTAATGACCTCATTGATTCAAAAAAATGCATTCAGTCAATTCAGTTTCTAATTTTTCATAAGCTACAGAGAAATATATAAAATGACCATTCCTTCATATGGTAATGAAAGTAGTTGATAGAATAGTAGGGAAACACTGGAGGTTTCAATGAGATCAAAATAAGACCAAAGCTAAAAGCATTATTTATTTAGGCTTTAGCCAATAAATGAAGTCATAATAACTTGGAGAATATTGAAAAGAAAGGTATAGTTATCCTTAGTCACTAATTGCTTAGTTTTAGTCCAAGACTCACACAGAATTTAACTAAAAATGCTATTTCTAGATGGCCAGATGAAAATGAAGTATTTGGATTTTTGAAAAATTAGTTTGTGAGTTGAATGCTATTCCTTTGACAGTACCACGGGATATTTTAACTTTCACAATATGGTTCTAAGTCTATTTGGAAAAATAAGTAGGTGAGAACATCAAAGAGAATTCTGAAAATGGTTTTGGGGGGAGTTAGAGCTAATGGCTATGAAGCCTGTAGGACTATCAGGTATTAAGATGCAATATGAAGCCTTTGTAATGAAAACACCCTGGTGCCGGCATGAGAGGAGGAAGCAGACAAGCGAACCTAGGATAGCTCAATAGCTCAGAAATAGACCCTTGCATAAGGGATTTAATAAATCATAAAGCAGTCATTGCAAATCAATGGGGAAGGGAATATTATTCAATAAATAATTCTGATGCCTCATTAGCAATTTGGAAAAAATCATTTTGGCTTCACCAAAATGAATTACAGATGAATAAAACAATTGAAGTGCAAAATGTAGAGGCCCGAGAAATCTGTAGAATTGAATATTGCTTCGGAACAAAAGAAAACCATTCCAAAAGGAAAAGAGCAGTCAATCAAACTGCAGGAAAACCAAGGGTTTCTTCCCGTGAAAACGCCAACAGGGAAACAAAGACTGGGAAAAAATCAGAAGTAACATGACAGAATTTGTACCTTTATAATGCAAAGTGCTCACATTAGAAAGAAAGGTGCTAAAACCTTGGTAGAACACTTGAATAGATAACTAAATACAACTCTAAGCAAATACATGAAAAAATGTTCGAATTGAATGGTAATGAGAGATATAGGACTAACATAGCTATAAAAGTATTATTTTAACATATTAGCCAAAAATACATATATACATATATAAAATACATATATTTTTAAGAGAGAGAGAGTGAGAGAGAAAATCAGTTTTACCTAGTTTGCCATCTGGTCTTGGTTTCCCTGACACTTAGTTGTGTACGTGGTGCTGGGGTTTGAACCTGGGTCCTCACTCATGCCAGGCAAGCGCTCCAACCAATGAACCACTGCTCCAGCCTCCCCAAAACACTTTTTTTTTTTTTAATAAGGAGAGAGGGACAGTGAGGAAGAGAGAAACAATTTTTTATTTAATTTTTCATATGGCTTTCGTTGCTCTGAGACTTTGTTGTGTACGGTACGTGGTGCTGGGGTTTGAATTCAAGTACTCATGCATGCCAGGCAAGCGCCATAACTGCCAAGCCACCACTCCAGCCCCCCAAAATACTTCTTTTTTTTTTTCCTTTGGAGAGAAGGACAGAGAGAGAGAGAGAATCAGTTTTTACTGAGCTTTTCACATGGCCTTCATTGCTCTGATACTTGGTTGTGTACGTGGGTGCTGGGGTTTGAACTCGTGTACTTGTGAATGCCGGGCAAGCACCCTAACCGCCGAGCCACCACTCTAGCCACCCCCAAAATACTTTTTAATGATAATTTCCAATTCCGGTGATAATTGCAAAGCAATTTTATGATTATGATGTACTAAAGACCCATGTTATTTATTCGTACATTTCGATGCAGACATAACACTTTTGTGGATCTTCTTCTCCCATCCCCCATAAAGGGAATAGTACAAAATATTTAATAAACAATTTAGATAGAGATCCTCCTTAATGCTTTATTTTCAAAGCAAACACATACACACACACACATACACAGTTTCAACAGTTGAGGAACCAAAATAAAATATAAATTCAACACAATACTATAATTAATAATTGTTTTGACGTTATGTAACAGTGTGACAAGATATTTATGAAATAATTTTATGTGCAGAGATTGCAGTATAAATGATGGTCTAGTTTTCTCAGGGAATGTAGCTGTAGAGCTGTGCTGTTAAGATGGATGAGTGGTAGCTGCATACAGCACTGAGGAACTGCAGGAATATAACACCAGGCAAAAAAGCAAATTATAGAATACATACAGTATGATTTCAGTTACATTAGGGTTTCAATGCCTTGTGCATTGGCAGAATCTATGAGACCGAGTGAATATAGACAAAATGCAGAATAATGAGAGGAGAGGATGATGGAGGAATCCTCCACAAGGTGGGGAGAGGGTGCCTGGGGGATTGGTGAAGTTCTCTTCCAGCTGGGCTGTTGATACACATGTATGTGCTACTGCCGTTGTTCAGACCCTTCATGTATTACACACACACACACACACACACACACACACACACGTTGGCTGGCCTCATGCATGCTAGGCAAGTACACTACCACTGAGCTACATCCCCCAGCCCTCTAGAAAAATTTTTAAATATTTAATCTTAACTAAGGATATTAAAACTCATTTTCACTGACTGACAATTCTGAACCAAGCATGTGTCTCTAATTAAGGAGGTTTGGAAATACCCAGGTGACAGTGCATTGCACACTTCTAAAGAGTGTGTTGGACGATGAGACTGTGAGTGGGTTAGTCCTGAGCCCATTTCCAAATAGTCAATTATGTGTTTACATTACATCTGTGAAAGAAACAAAAAGGACTGAAGACAGTCACCATCGCCGGTGACAAGGCATCTCTCAGGCAGCGGAAGGCTACCATTGCTCAGGGGGTGATACGCTTCACCACCGAGGCTGACAGGAGGGTGGACTTAAAGGGCTAAAGGACTAAGGATGTGGCTCAGGGGTACAGTGCTTGCCTAGCATGTGTGAGGCCTTGGGTCAGTCCCCACTACTGGAAAAAAAAGAAAATGTCTGGAAAAACAGTGGTGGGTTTGAGTATGTTCAGCATAAAAGTGTGTTTGTATGTAAGTGCATGCATGCATGTGTTTATGTGCGTATGACATGTCCAGGGTTTTTATGAAAATATTCTGTGGACATGAGGCGTTTGGTGAAACAAGGTCAGCCAGGTATGGTAGTTGAAACTGGGTGGTGTGTACATATGTTCTAGCTACTTTTGTGTATGTTTGAAAATTTTTTTTGTAATAAAACATAAAAGTAATATATGTTGATAGCTGAAAACTTAGAAAATATAGGAAAGTATAAAGAAGGATATGAAAGTCACTCATAATCCCACTCCCCAGAGATGAGTGTTGTCAACACTTAGATAAAAATCCCACACTTTTTCCTTACACATTTATAACATGTTCTTATACACACATACATTTTTAAACAGTAATGCAGTTACACTACCTGTATTGTTTCATATCCTGTTTTTTAAAAAATTTTTTGCACTGTGGATACTTATGTGCTTCATTGTATTTAGATCTTCAGCATGATTTTAATGGCTGTGTATTATCCCAGGACATGAACACACACACACACACACACACCATAATGTCCTTAACCAGTTCCTTACAGATGGATACCTGAATCGTTTGATTTATTTTTTTCCTATTCAGAAACCTCTGCTGCATACCTTTTTGATGATTTCTTTTAACAAATATCTAGAAGGTCAAAGAGTTTTCAAGATTACCCCCACTCAACATGCCAAATTGGTCGTTGGAAATGTCATCCAGTTTTAACCTTCTTTCTCCAATGTATGGGTTTACCCAGTTTAATCATAATCTCAGCAACCTTGTTTCCTACAGTCAGAATATTTTAAACGTTTGCCGCTCTGATTGAGGATCACATTTTAATTTGCACTTATTTGATTATTTGTGAGTTTGGAAATCTTTCCATGTGTATATAAGTTGTTCCTGATTCTTATGACTTAAGTGACTTATGCTAGGTGCTTATATCCTTTCCCTCAGTTTTTAAATTTATCCTTCATTTAATTGATTCACAGGTGCTCTTTACATATTAAAGTATTTTAACATTTGTTATATTATATAAATTGCAGCTTTTCTTCTTAATTTGTCCTTTAGCCTTGAATAATTTTTGAGCAATCATTTGTCTAGAATTGTTTCATTATCAATTTAACAATTAAACAGTGTTATCTTGCAGTGCTAGGGATCAAACCAAGGACCTCACTTAAGCTAGACGAGTGCACTACCAACAAGTTATATCCCCATCCTGTAGAATTGTTTTAGTAGTTTATTCTAAAAGTTATAAATTTAGATTTTTTTTCTGTGAGACTTTGTATTTTGTTGTTTTTGTTGTACCAGGGATTAAATCCAGGGGTGCTTAACCACTGAGCCATATCCCCAGCCCATTATTTATTTTTTATTTTGAGACAGGGTCTTGCTAAGTTGCTTAGGGTCTCACTAAGTTGTTGAGGCTGGCTTTGAACTTGCAATCCTCCTTACTCAGCCTCTTGAGTTGCTGGGATTATAGGCATTTGCAATTGTGCCTGGCCCATGTAATTTTTTTTGTACTTTAATATTTGTAACCTATTTCAATATGTTACTAAGAGATTTCATTATAAAGTATTATCATCTAAAGTCTGCTTTTTTATTTAAATAAATTTTGGTTATCAAATAAGATACATTTAAAAAATTTTGTAATTTGAATATCACGTAGGGCATAATATTTGGTAGTTTTCTTTCCAGTAGTTTTTCTGGGTATGTATATTGGGGTAACACTAGCTGAAGAAACCATTAACACTCCAAACTACAGCTTAATGTAATGAGGTTTATTTCTCAATCAGTCCAATGTGGTGTTCCTGCTGGATGAGCACAAAGTGATTCATCTCCTTCCATCTGATGGCTGTTCCCTTTTCTAGGCCCTTAGAGTCCTCTGAATCCATTTGGGAGACGGGGAAAGAGCGAATGGAAAAGACATACCACTTTGTAGTCACCTCAACCTGAACCTGCCGCACATCACTTCTACCTATGCCCCTTGGTGGGAATAGTCTAACCGGACCACCTAGGTACAAGGGGTTCTGGGAAATGTAGTCCCTGACTGAGCAGCAGCTTTTCAGTGAAAACGCTCTACTCTAGAAAGAGAAACATAAATATTTGTTGGATATTTAGCAGAATCTGCCCCAGATTCTACATCTATAATATACATGCTTCTTTATGAAATGGAATCATCTAATTAAATTTTTGAATTTTAGCATCATTTTGTGAGCATTTTCCTGTCTTTAAATCTTTTCCAAAAACATGAGTTTTAATCCCTACATATTATTTCTTGTGTTGGTATATCATAATTTATTTAAACACTTTTCCATTATGATACAATTAGGTTTTTCTAGATTTTTATTATTATTACAAATTTTTCTGCTGTAAATGCTCTTGTGCATAAATCCTTGAACATTCCTCTGATTGTTCTCCCTGGAAAATGCTTAGGAGTGAACTTGCTCAGTCTTAAGGCCGTTGATACATATCAGCAGACTGCCCTTCAGAAACATGGGCTAATTTACACTCAACAGTACTATCTGACAGTTCCAGTTTCAGAGCACCCTTGGGCATTATAGTTGTTTCAGTTTTTCTCAATTTCATAGTTGAAAACTGCATAGCATTGTTTTAGTTTGCAAACTTTGCATATTAATGGGTTTGAACATTTTTTCATGAAGCTATCAGTAATCGTGTGTGTGTGTGTGTGTGTGTGTGTGTAAATTGCCTCTCTAGGTCCTTTCTCATTTTTATTTTGCAGTGTTCCATTTTTTTCCCAATCATTTCTAAGGGAATTTTATGCAATATATTAACTTCTGATATATTGCAAATATTTTTATCTAGTTTCTCCGTTCCTCAATTTTGCCTCATAACTTAATTTTCTCAGATTAAACTCTGCAGTGGAAACCCTATTGTGTGATGATATCATACTCACCTAATCTGCCTGGTTAGCAGTCCTCTTGAGACTAATAGCTTTTCTTTTTTTTTATTAAAGAGAGAGAGAATCAATTTTATGTTTTTTTTTTCATCTAGCCTTTGTTTCTCCAACACTTAGGTGTGTATATGGTGCTGGGGTTTGAACCTGGGTCCTCGCGCATGCCAGGCAAGCACTTCAACCACTGAGCCACCACTCCAGCCCTGAATAATAGTATTTTAATAAGCAGAGCAGATTGTTTTCTTCTGGCCCATCATATGGTTTGGATGTTCTTAATGTGAATTTTCTTGATTTTTAAAGTGAAGGAATTTAAAAATGTCATCAAGAAAATGAACTTGATTGGTAGCTGGGGGCACAGTAGCACATGCCTGTATTCCAAGTGACTTGGGAGACTGAGGCAGGAGGATTGCAAGTTCGAGGCCAGCCTCAACAGCAACTTAGCAAAGCCCTAAGCAACTTAACGAGACTCTGTCTCGAAATAAAAAAATTAAAAAAGGGGCTGGGGATGTGGCTCAGTGATAAAGCACCCCTGTGTCTGAATTCAATCCCCAGTACCAAAAAAAAAAAAAAAAAAAAGAAAGAGGAAAAAGAAAATGGCCTTAATCTGGGGCATTGTTCTAAGTTATCCACGGTGATAGTGAGATCAGCTTCTCATCACTCTTCACCTTCTCCCGAAATTTCAGAGCGGCAGGGGAACCAGCTGAGAGATGGTATCTGATCACTCCATGGCTTAGTTAAGTGCGAGCAGCAGGGCCTCCAGCTGTTTCACGTTAGACCTTACAAAGACCACAGGTGCTAGAGTGGCAGGGTCCACGCTGGGGCACAAGGAACTGAGTTGGGTCTCAGCTCTGTCATTGACTTACAGATTGTATGAACCAGACCAAGTCACTTACTTGAGACCTCTGTTTACTCATCTGTGAAGCATGAGGGACTGTTCTAGGTGATGTGTTGGGTATGTGGGTTCCAGTGTTGGGCAGTGACATATTTCCAGAGGTCTCTTTGGAATTCACTGCCAGTGCTTGACCTTTGTGGGTGGGTAAGCAAGGAGCAGGAGCTTAGTGCCTTTGGTCTCCCCAAGTGATTGAGGTAAGAAATCAATCCGGTATGTATGTGTTCCAGATATAATGTGATCTAAATATGATAGTTACCTAATAAGATTAGATGAATCTAATATGGTTTTCCTTTAAAACACAAATACTGCACCACTTTTAATTGTAGTTGCCAAATTAAATTACTCATCCCAAATTAGATTTCCAGCAAACTTAATTTGAACATGAGCTCTGTACTTTAGGCCCTGAGTAATTTTTTAAGATATAAAATAAATCAGTAGGATAGTAGTATTGTTGCTCTGGGCTCTTCAGTGGTTGCCATAAAAGGAAATAGGTGAACATTTGGAGAAGTCATGAAGAAGTCAGCTTATCATTGAGGGTCCCCTCCTCCCATCAGTGCAGCCCTCACGGTCTTCGAAGGCAGGAAGCAAATAACGGCAGACCCAGTGGTCCCTCGTCGGAATGCTTGGTCGCCTTTCTTCTTTCTGTTCCGTGAGTGAACCTCTCGTCATCTTCACTTCCTTCAGGATTCTTTGTGGAGCCACAGGAATGTGTGAGGACCTAGACGGGTTTATAGCATTACTTTAACCACATTTCTTCTTATTCTCTGTCAGTTAGTTGATGGATGAGCTGAAAAGCAACCCAGATTTAAGCAAAAAAAGAAAGTGCACTGGCTTACGTGATGGAGCAACATAGGTGTAGATCCTGGTGTCAGGGATACTTTATCCAGGCTCAGATGAGAAGCCCCAAAGCCAGTTTTTCCCCTTTGGTGTTGATTCCTTTCTCAGGCATGACCTCCCCTTCCATCCCCAAGACCATCGCTCCCGGTGCTGCCTGTCTCCTTGTTCTTATCCAGTGAGAGAAAATAAAAGATGGTTTCTTTGATGGATCAGCCAAAGGCCTGCAATTGAGCTTGGTTGTGCTCGTCTTAACCAGTTACCGTGCAAACAGGATGAGACAAATTGGGAATTTCTAGGGGCTCTTGGAAAAGTAGATGAGGTAGTTAATGAAGGTGGACAGGTAGATATTTCCAAGCTGATACTATGCTTTACCGAGAGCCTTCTGCTTTCCCCATGCATACATCGTCTCATGTGAACCGTAAGTGACCCTGCAAGGTAGGTAGGACATGTTCATGGATAAGAGAACGAAGTTCACCATGGGATTAATGTACCCAACACCTTTCGGTGCTGGAACTAGGTCTGGACTCGGGGTCTTGTGAGTCTCCATTTTCTTTTCGCTGGGTCCTCTTCTTTCTACTGTTCCCTCCCACTGTTCTCTCCTTTCCGTTCCTTCAACACCAGTGCAGGGTTCTCCATTAAACAGACAGTCAGTCAATAGTTGTTAACTTGCTATTGACTGACCAGTGTACCATCAGACCACAGGTGGCCTTTCTGCTCATACTTTGTGAATATTATTATAGAAAAACCAATGGGGTCGATTTGCAGTTATTAATTTGCAGATCATGCCTGCTGATTCAGTTTCTCATTCCCTGAATTATGGGGCTCTTTGAACAGAAGGATAGGTTTTGTATTGCTCGAGGGCAGACATATAAAGAGGCGCCGATGGGGGTATCTGCATGCCTTGGGGGTACAGATACACACGTGGACCAGCATTACAAAATTAAGTATGTTTCAGTTTCCACTTTCTTGTTGGGAATAGCTGTGGCATTAGATTTGATACCTGTCTTTCCGTCTAAATGTAACTTAGACATTTGTGAAGATCTCTACTAGCAAGGTTTCTATTGACTCAACCCAAGGACCTTGTGAGTAGGTGTGCCATTTGGAAATAGTTTTTTGGAATACGTATCATTTGATTTTCATTTTTTGAAAAAAAAAAAAAAACTCAGATACCTGTCATGTTCTTCCTGCTTAGAAAACTGCCTCTTATCAGTATTTCAGCTTGTGCCTTAGCTCCACTGCCTCTGGGAAGCTCTGAGGGTTTTCTCCACCTCTGTTTCTCCTGGGTCTGCATCCCACAGTTAGCTCTGCACCCAACACTTGGTGGTTCACTAATTGGTCCTTGGTTAAGGGTTTTCTCTTCTTGATCATTTGGTTCGCTCTTTGAGGTCAGGGTTTGGTCTTCCACTTTTTTCTTAGTCCTCCGCAGCACTTGCTGCTGTGCAAGAGAGCCGTGGTCAGTGACTGGAGTAGACTTGCTCTGTGGCCACATGACCATTCTTGGACTAATGTATGACTTTGCAGTTGTCTGCTTATTTGTTACATTCCCCCAGTACAGTTCTTGGCACATATCAAGAGGAAAATATAAATATGTATTGAATGACTGAGTGATCCCCACCACACTGCCCCCAGCCAACCCCTTCACCCTCCCTAAACTGAACCTTAAATTCTTTGAAGCTGTAGACTTTATCTTGTTGTCCTTTGGTTTCTGGATGGTGCCTAACACAGTGTCTGCCATGTAGTTCAGCCTCAGTAAATCCTTGTTGTGTGGATGTATTATGTGGATGGAGAGAACCCCGCAATATTTGTAGGACTTGTCTTTCAGAGAGGTGATAGGAATTGAGAGGGAAGAGGGGGACTGAACCTGGATGGGGAAGCTTTCAGGAGCTAGTGTGCCAGTTTCTTGACTTTTCATTTCCAAGTACAGATAAGGCGCTTCCCTGAGGGTAGCGGGCTGTGTCTTCTCCCTGCTGGGGTCTGAAGAGCTCATGTCACAGAAGCATGATTCTGGGTTTTATTTAAGAATAGTAATAAAGGGGCTGTAATACATCACTCGTGTTTGTGGTAAAGCTGGTACAAATGAACCCACTGTATGCCAGTCTTATAAAATTATAGCACGTAGAACTATGTATAGTACATAATACATGATAATAAACCACTGTTACTGGTTTAAAAAAAATAAAGGGGCTGGAGCAGTGGCTCAGTGGTTGGAGCACTTGCCTGGCATGCACAGGAACCCAAGTTTAAGCCCTAGCACCATATAGGCAACTAAGTGTTGGAAAAACAAAAACCAGATGAAAACATAAATAAAATTGATTCTCTCTGTCTCTCTCTCAAAAAAAAAAAAAAAAAA
>PVKS010035736.1:0-19869 GCA_004027875.1 Aplodontia rufa | reverse complement strand
TAGTAGCTTATCTATGCATTAGCATTACCCCTGGTTATCAAAGTTTATACACATTGATTGCTACAGTTTTGACAATGTTTCCCCCTCATCTGTATCCTGCATTGCAATATACTTCTAATAAATGTGGAAAAAAAATAAATGTATACTAACTTGAATTATGAAAAAAAGACTTTATAAGGGTATTTGTAATAATAAATCCTGCTACAGCTCTCTAAAAATCTATACAAACAATAAAAATGGTAATGTAGCTCTATATTCATTGATAAGGTGAGATGTCATTGCAAGTTTATGCAATAAAAGCATGGTGTAAACACTGGTTATGATTATGATCTAATTTTTGTTGATAATACTGTGCATGCCAATACAGTAAAAAAAAAAATCTAGATAGGGGTTTTGACAGTGGGATTTTTGTATGGTGAGATTTTCCACAAATATTAGTCTCTGCCTTAACTTTTCTGTATGGTTTATTCTTCTCAATAAGAAAGTATGGTTTAGGGCTGGGGCAGTGGCTCAGTAGTTACAGCACTTGCCTGACATGCGCAAGGATGCAGGTTTGACTCCAGCACCAGGTACACAGCGAAGTGTTAGAGCAACGAAAGCCACACGAAAAACTAAAATAAAAATGATTCTCTCTTTCTTTCTCACTGTCCCTCTCGCTTAAAAAAAAAGAAAGTATGGTTTTTATACGAGGATTGAAATAATTTTTGTTTTGAAAAATAAGAGAAAAAATAATCCCACATAGGCAAAGAATGACAAATGTTTTAAGCTCACTGAAATGCCTCTTCCAAATTCCCACTCTCTTTCCCCTCCAGAAAGGCCCTCTTCAGCTTTTCTCCGCAGCACACAGAGACACCCACACCCTTTTCCCCATCATTACAAGGTGCAAATTAAACAGCCTTCTGTGGCACTTGCAGCACTAATTTTCAGAATCCCCAGGAACAACTGGTAAAGTTATCTGGGCTTCTTTGCTTGGGAAAGAACTGCATTTTGTGGAAAAAGGTGGGATCTTATGCAATTGGCCTTTGAATTCATTCAGGAAGGAAGCTGAAGAATGGAAACAGGCTTCTAAATGGAGCATTTTTATCTGATTAGCAGGTAGAATCCCACACGTGGATCCATACAAGTGTACAGAGGCAACTGGATGCTTTCCCAAAGCTGAGGCCTGGTAAATGCATATGGCACCACGCATGTTGTACGTGACCTTCAGCCAGATACAGCGTGTCTGTGACCCCATTCAGAGTTAGGGGATCACCTCCACGTTAGCTCCTCACACACAAATTTCACAAGTTTCAATAAAGTGAAAGCTGACTTTTCATAAATGAAAACTGATTTTGTATTATTTATTTTGTATGTAATTTTATTTTTTTATTAGTGCATTATAGTTGTACATAATGACGGGATTTCTCATCACATATTCCTAGATGCACATAAATTTTGTATATAATTTTAAATTAAATTTTTTTGTGAGAAATCTCTATTCAGATATTGGTTTTCTTTTTAAAGAGTGAGGGAACTAAATAAAATTGATTCTGTCTTTCTCACTGTCTCTCTCACTTTAAAAAAAAAAGTCATCTACAGTATAGCAAAAACCCAATCACTCTGAAGGGGGAAGTTCCATGGAAATAGCTGGTGAGACAACAAAATGAAGTCACTAAAAGTAACAGACCCCCCATGTTATTGTATATCTTCTTCAGAAATTTAAAGTTGTATGTGAGTTATATTATTCCATGATCTCCCTGCAGTATTGAATAGAGTAAGGACAGAAGGCACAGAGGAACAGCTCTTAGAGCAGGTGGAGGTCTCACCTTTGTTGAGATCTTCCAGGGAACCTTGAAGAACCAGTCTAGGCTGGTAACCATGTCTAACTTTATCAACTCCCCATATACACATTCCCCAGACCTCCAGAGCTCTCGGTATCTTACAAACCCCTTTACCCCTCGCCCGAACTGTTCCTTCTCCCATCTCCTTTAATGACATCCATGTGCTGTTCCCAGCCCCAATCGTCAGACGTGGCCTCCTCCTGGACATCACTCCCCAGGCTTCTTGGTCCCAAGTTCTTTTTGCAAATCATTTCCAGCACTCACCTCCACCATCAAACCCAAACTCTTCACCACAACACCCTCAAATCCTCAGAGGTCACACTCTATAGTTGTCACTTACACCCTCTGGAAGCACTCCCCTTTCCCCCATGCTCTGGGCAAAGCTGGATTTGGTCCCAAATGTCCCACAAGCTTTGACGTCGCCATGGCCTCCTGACTTGTTTCTTCAGCTCCATGGCCTGATGGGCATCTGGCATCGCGGTCCTAAGTGCTCACTACGTTCCCTTACCTTGCAGTCCTCCTTCCTGCCTTGGCACCCACCCCATCTCTGACTCCCGCACACCCTTTAAGGCCCAACTCAAACTCGGCCTCTGTCACTAGCTTTCTTTGATCCCTAAGTTGGAATTTATTGCTTTCACCCATGCTCCTGCAGCAACATCTATATGCCCTGATTCTAGAGCGCACCAGATTGTATTATGTAAATATTTGCCATTCATCCACTTCCCTAATAGAGGATGAGCTCCAAGGGCAAGGACTGCATCTTAGTCATCTCCATATCCCCGAGGCCAGACAGTAAGTTCTCAATAAATATTTGTTGAGCTGAAGCCAGTTGGCTCAAATTTTATTAAACTTCAAATATGAAAGAGAGCAATTCTCCAGTATTTAAAGGGCACGAAAACTTAATAATCCATTCCTCCTCATGGTAAATGTTTAGCACAATATTATTATTATTTTTCTATTTCCTGGCACTTTTCCACCTAAAAATAAATGGATATACTTATGCACACACATATATATCTCTATCCTTGGATACTGGGAATAACTTAGTTCTGCTTTCATAGGCTATTTTCACAGGGATTTCCCCTTTCGGGGTTGCGTTTTTCTTGTATTTTATGACTTTTAAAAACTGAAATGGTGCCACACTTCAGAATTCAGAAATGGTTACAAATGCATACACACACACACACACACACACACACACAGACATTCACACTTCTCCCCCTCAAAACCCAGGGGAATCAGAAGGACGTCATTTCAAGATGAAGGAAAAATATTTTTACTATATCATTTTTAACAACACAGTTCTCTAATGGTTAAAGAAAGCAAGCCACAATTTCCATCTGAATCAGACTTCACTGCTGCTGCCCATTCTAGCTACCAAAACAAAAGGGAAATACTTGCACCTGGGAGAGCAGGCGCTCTCTGGACTGGACTGCAGCTTGCGTCCCTGCTGGGAACACGCTCTGCGCCACTGTGGATGTGACCATCTCCTCTGTGGGCTCTGGCCAGGTTCACAGGCGCTCCAGGGATAGGCAGATGGAGGTGACGCTACTGCATCCACCTGAGAAATCACTTTCGTGGTGGGTGATTTTATTCTTTCATGATGTGATCTGAAAAGGGTCCTGAAAACACAGACACTGGCAAGGACCGCAAGAGCCACTCCAAGTAAGAGCTGGGCAAGCTCCCCATCGCACACTCATTAGGCGCAGGATGACATTCGCCGGTATTCCAGGGCTGTACAACTGAAATTTCCTTTTCCACAATATGATTTTATGTTTGCAAAGATATGAAAGGCCAAAGTCAAGTCAGCTGGCCATCATGGAGGACAGCAAATATCTCTACATCCTTCAAAGCCCCAGGGCTTTTAGGAAAACAGTCCCCATATGTGCTCTGAGATCAAGAACAAGACTTGTTCTGTGAGTTTTGGTCCTGAGTTACTTTTTTCTTCTTCTTCTTTAAGAGAGGGGTGGAATCAATTTTATTTATTTTTTCATCTGTTTTTTTGTTTCTCTAACTTTTAATGGTGTATGTGGTGCTGGGGTTCAAACCCGTGTCCTTGTGCATGCCAGGCAAGGGCATAACCACTGATCTACCACTCCAAAAAGATCCTGAGTTACTTCTCTTTGGAGTGAATATGGGAAGAAACTCATATTGCCTTTTTGTAACTTGGTGGTTGTGGGAGTTGGGTTGTGGACAATCAAAATGCAAAATAACTAAAAAAACCCAGACCTGTCCATAAAATAAATAATTAACTGTCTAATGAGATATTAGTGCACGGTCACATCCAAAGAAGACTAGATTTATATGCACCTTTGCACATGAAATATCAATGAGCATAATTTTTAAAAAATCTAAAACTCAAAAGTGTCATCCAATACTAAAACGAATGCATTAGAATTTGTCCTTCATAGAAATAAATAGAAAATTTGTAATAAGGCATTTGATAAATTTCAGAAGGGAGAAAAATATGCATAACCACTAATGAGAAAAAGAGTCAAAATAAATAACTGCTTTCGACTGAGACGGCTGGATTTGCAGAGTCTTTGGTACCTTATAAATCTAGATAATAAAATATGAATAAACTATGCATTTTTATGGTTCCTGTCATCAAGATATCTAACCTTTTGGGAGAGACTTTACTTATTTCAAAGCATTTATTCAGCTTAATTCCTCCACCCCCTTCTTCATAGATTCTTTGTTTGGGAGCAGAAAGGAGAGAGACTTGTGGCTTCTTTCTCCAAATTTTCTTCTCTCAAATTTATGGATGTGAACTTCAATGGGAAGATTCCGACTAACAGGGGGCATAGAATTCTCCACCATGGCCAACAATAGCCTGTGAAACGATTAGAAGCCAGAGTGTTCCTGGATGTCCCTCTGGATGGGGACACGACACAGCCAGCGTATTGTAGACTCCTACCCATCTCGAGGCTTCTTTCTGCACCGGTGTGCTCAGATCTCACACTTGGGCTCCCGTCCACATTTCTCATCCCACTCAGATATCCCACTCTTTCCCAGATCAATGTGCCCCAAACAGGACTCTGTAGCTTGCCCTCATGTGCATTCCTATTTCCAACTCCTCCATTAGTCCAGCTTCCAGACCAGATCCGTCAAGGGTATCTTTGATTGCTTCTTGCATTTCACAGAGAATTTGGAGAGCGGCATCTTGCTGGAGTAGGAAGGGGTGGGCTTTGGCTGGGAGCTGCGTCTGTTATTGCTTACTGCCTCCTGGTGGCTGTTGGGGGAACAGTTAAGGGGTAGAGCAAAGGAAACCTGTCAAAAAAGGTGCTTCACTCACTAAGATAACAAGTGCAGGTAGAATTCCAGGTATTTCAGAGCCAGAGGAAAGAAGAATCAAGCCTAGGACATAGTTTACTCAGAGACGAAGACAGTTACCTAACACGGAGCTGCAGACCTAGCCTTCTGCCTGAGCAGGTCCCAGGAAATGGCCCAGATGTGCTGGGGAGAGAAGATGGGCATGGTGAGTGGGAGAACCCCATGCACAGGCCAAATGGAGGCCAGAATCTGGTGGCAATAACCCTCTGAGGCAGAAGTCCTGGGCTTTCTACTTGACTCCACTCATTGTAAGAAAAGGTTGCAAGCTCCTGACACTCAATTTGGGGAGAAGTTTCTTAGCCACAGCACGTGGGCCAGTGACGGGATGTGGACCTCTGGATGCAGTTGTGAAGAGAAGGCCGAAGCCTTACCACATCTTCTCCACCCCCCTGTCAGCATCAACGAACGGAAATAAACTTCAGAAGACGGTTCACAGCCATTGCTCTGTGCTCAGCAAATCTGAACAGTTCCCTTGTAAGCTGGGTCTCGCAGCTTTGGCCCGCCTGTCATCATCCTAATCCAAGCCTGCATCCTCACCCACGTGGAGTTACCCATGGCTCTCTAGGATGGTCTAGGAGTCGCCGAGCGTGCTCTAAATAAGGCTGGAGCCTTGTCAGTGATGGCAGAGAGCTTGTATTTTATTCTAAGTGCTATGGAAACTACTGAGATGAAGGAGAAGCAGGGAAACCACAGGTTCAGTTTGGGGCTTTTAAAAGCTGAGCTGCCTGAAAACCACCCATGTGAATGTCACATAGAAATCACGTGAGTGACTGTGGAGCACAGAGGAGAGACCTAGGGAGCATATATGTGATGTAAAGATGTTTTAAAGGCCCCTGAATGGCACAGACCTATAATCCCAGCAACGCAGGAGGCAGAGGCCAGAGAACTGCAAGTTTGAGCCCAGCCTCAGCAACTTAGAGTAAGATGCTCTCCCAAAATAGAAAATTAACAACAAAAAACAACAAGAGCAAACGGGCTGGAGATGCAACGCAGTGGTATAGTGCCCTGGGTTCAGCCCCCTGCACCTACATAAGTAAGCACCTTTGAAACTGAGGACTCCACTCAGAAGGAGGGTGGGGATGACTGCGAACGGAGAAGAGGCAGGAGATTGACAGGGGAGACTTTTTCAGGCACAGACAATACCTTTGCCTGGACAATGCACCATGAGTGACCTATAAAAGCTATGCCTCGTGATCTTTTGAATTTTGCAACATGTTTTGTTTCTTTGCCATAATGTGCCACTGACAGAGGAGGACCCAGCAAGCCAGGCAGCAGGAGAAGCATTTTAGGAGGAGCCCCGGCCTCTGGTGTGGTGATAACCTATGTCAACACTTCCTGTTTCTCGCGGTGTCTCTGAGATGCACTGGCCCACCGCAGCAGCACGTGATCAGAGATGGCCTGATAGGTTACAGTAAGAGAGCCAGCACGTTCTTTTTGGAGAAAGACTAGAGTGGCTTCAGTCTGTCCTCAGACCAGTGTATACAGAGCTGGATAACTCTGCACTTCTGTGGCAAGTTTACTGAATACATTGGACTCGGTATCTGTAAGGAAAAGCTAACTTTATTGTTTCTGACTCTGTACTGAGTCTAGCTCATTCAAGCAGGTTGAATACAACTTTGCATAACTGTGAAAATAAATATAAAAACATAGATGAACCAGATAATTTTTCTTTTTTTAAAAAAATTAGACAATTTATAAAAGTTGGTGGTGACAGAAGAACAAGAAAGATTTTAAAGAACAAGTATCACCCAGAAACACCAGGCCCAGATGATCTCATTGAATTCTACCCAACATTCAAGCTTCCAATGCTACATAAATTGTTTCAGAACTTAGGAAACTCCCAAATTTTTATGAAGCAGATCTAATCTTGATTAACAATTAAATCTAATAAAGATAGCACAAAAACTCTAGAATAGGGGCTGGACAGGTGGCTCAGTGGTAGAGCACTTGCCTGGCATGTGTGAGGATCAAGATTGGATCCCCAGCACCATATACACAACTAAGTGGAGGAAAAACAAAACCCAGATGGAAAAAGGAAAATTAGGGGGCTGGAGCAGTAGCTCAGAGGTTACAGCACTTCCTAGGCATGTGCGAGGACGTGGGTTTGAACCCCTGCACCACATACACAACCAAGTATTAGGGCAACGAAAGACGCATGAAAGCTAAATAAAATTGATTCTCTCTCTCTCTCTCACTGTCCCTCTATCTTTAAAAATAAATAAATAAAAATTAATCTCCCTTTCTCTCTTAAAAAAAAACTCTAGAACAATCTTATTTATGAATATCAATGTAAAAGTCCTCAGTGAACTATTAATAAAGTCCATCACCACACTAAAAGAATAATACATTAGGACCAAGTAGCATTAATTTCGGGAATACATAGATAATTTAGATTAGGAAATCCATTAGGAAATGTTTAGATATTTGGGAATAATCATAAAATTATCTCCATAGATGCAAAAAGGCATTCAACAAAATTCACCATTCATTTGTGATAAAAATAGAAAAATAAACATGCAACAAAATAGGAGGAAAAGCCCAGGAGGGAGAAAGATCAACGAGGGCAGATTAGCCCTACCAGATAGTAATATACTACAGAGTTTAAACTTTATACAGTGCAGTTCAGGAAAAATGGACACACATACCTATAGAAATTGTGTCCTCATTGAAGGAAGCATCACAATCTAGATAACAGATTGCTACTCGGAAAAAGATGACATTTCATCCATACTTAGACCACAATTAACTTCAGAATGGTTAAAAGAACGCCACGTAGGGGCTGGAGCAGTGGCTCAGCGGTTTCAGCGCTTGCCTGGCAAGCAGGAGGACCCGGGTTCAAACCCCAGCACCACATACACAACTAAGTGTTGGAGCAACAAAGGCCATGGGAAAAACTAAATAAAGTTGTTTCTCTCTTAAAAAAAAAAAAAAAGAACTCCATGTAAAAAATGAATCATACTGATAGAAAACACAAATTATTCCTTTATAACCTGAGGGGGAAGAGATCATCTTACTAATAACCCAGATGTACCAAAAGAATTCATAAATTTGACTACATAAAAATATGTATTACAAGACAATAACAATAATACCTCTACCTGGCCCATGGAAAAGAGTCCTAAACAAAGTCAAGATCTGATAACAACTTGAGAAAAATTACTTACAGAGCACATCAGAGATAAGGGCTGGTGTCCCTAATATACAAACTAGTCTTTAAAAAAGCTCCATTTGAGGAAAATGGATAAACTATATGTAAATAGAAAATACCCTTTAAGTATATGAAAACTTATTCCATTTAACTTAAAAGAAGAGACAGTAAATTAAAAAACTATGTTGAGGTCCCATTTCTCACTATCATTGGTGAAAATTCAAATGCTTGAATTTCTCTGTGGAGGAGATTCTGAAGAAAGAGGTACTTGCATATTCTGCAAGTGAGCATCCAAAACAGAACGCCCCTATGTGAGGGACCCTGACAATTTACTAATAAGCCTTGATCCTTCAGTCCCACCCTAGCAATTTACCTTGAAAATACATCTCCAGCAATATGAGAAACCACAAGGTTGTTAACTGAGGAACTATCTGAGGTAGTGAACTACAGGAAACAACCTAAATGCCCATCCATGCGAGAATGGTTGAATAAACTAGGATACGCATACCAGCCGAGTACTCGCAGCTGTAAAGAATACTGAGGAGGGCAGCTCTGAACAGATGTGGAGTGCTTTATAGGGTACACTGTGAAGTGAAAAAAGCAAGACATAAACTTTAGCAACTTCATTTAAAGATGAAAGCAAAATAAGAAGGTGTGTAAATGTTAAGTACATACAAAGAGAAACACAGGAAAGCTCAACCAGCAACTAACAGCTCGCTTACCCATAAAGGAAGGGGGAAACAGGTTGGGAGGGGTAAATCTTCTCTAAGAACACCTTATTATCTAGTTGTGACATATGAACTATGTTTGCATTTTACATACCCAAAATAATAACAGAAAGGGAAAAGCTAAAATGTAATACATGCAGAAAAAAGTTGAATGTAATTATAAAACTCAGATAAAAACAAGTTGACTTTAGAACACAGTATTCCGAATGCCCTCCGTGGGATATAGTCTGAAGACAAAAAGAATAGCAAAGAAATCTTGACCTCCAGTTAGTAGGTCTGTTGTAGGGCTTCGTATCAGGGCACTGATCCCAAGCAAATGAGAAAACACATTGAAGTTGCCAGGAACCAGAGCTCTCACTGTGGCTGAAAGGAGACAGCAACTGGCATGGGAGAAGACCAGAACCCTGAGGTGTGCGACCGGAAGTGTCATTAGGATTAGCTCATGACATTTTGCAAAACATATAATTACTTGCTAGGTCTGTCCGCTAAAAGGGTCTTATATAAGCACATGCACACACACACACACACACACACACACCACACACACACACAGAGAGAAAGAAACAGATAATGGCTATATAGGCATGTGGTTTTAGACATGCAAAATACAGAGAAACAAATATAGGAAGAGAATAAGCACGTGGAGTAAAACGTTAACACTTGGTGAGCCTAGGGTGGTATATGAATGTTCACTGCACTGGTAACTTTTCTGCATGTTTGTAATAGTTCATAATAAAAAGCCAAAGGAAAAGAAAAGTACTGTCTCTACCATTACCTCCAGGCCCATTTCAACAGAAGTTGTATTTCTCTAGATTTTTTTTCTAGCTCTAGTTCCTCTCTCTTGAGAGTTGGAGAGCAAAGCCTCCTATGATATTCACAGAAGAGGAACACCATCCCTCTAATCCAGGCGAGATGATTTCCGATTTGCAGGACTCGACAGGGTCAGGTCCTCTCCAGGACCCAGCTCTCCTGAATCCTCAGGCTCTTGCCAAGGAATCAGAGTTCAGAGCCCTCAGATCCGAACATTTTCAATGACCGATTTATAAGTGTTTGGAGATTTGTTTTTCTGCCCACTTGTATGAGATCATGAGATCATTCAATAGACAATCCCCGTTGATCAGATTGCAGTCTAGAAGAATCTACTACCATTGATTCAGTCAAAAAAATATGCCCTGAGGAGCTGGAGCAGTGGCTCAGCAGTTACAGCACTTGCTGGGCATACGTGAGTACACGAGTTCAAACCTCAGCACCATGTACACAGCAAAGTCTTGGAGCAATGAAGGCCACATGAAAAACTAAATAAAATTGATTCTCTCTCTCTCTCTCTCTCTCTCTCTCTCACTGTCCCTCTATCTTAAAAAAAAAATGTCCTGAGCACGAGGCACTGTCATAGCAGTGGAAATATGGAGGGAAAACAGGCCAAAGTTCCAAACATAATGGAATTTATGCTTTAGAGCCGGCTGATAGGCAATAGCAGAAACTAATTAAAATGCAGAGTACATCAGTTGGTGATACAAACTAGGAAAAAAGCAGGGCAAGAGAGGAGGATGTGGGGCAGGATGTGCGGAATAGGTAGCAAAGGAAGGCATCCTTGAAAAGGGGACATTTAATTTTTTTTTTCATCTGGGTTTTGTTTTTCCTCCACTTGATTGTGTATGTGGTGCTGGGGATTGCCTGGGTCCTGGAGTATGCCAGGCAAGCGCTCTATTGCTGAGTTACCTCTCCAGATCCAAAAGGGTGACAGTAAAGACCAGAAGACAGGAAAGGGTTAGCCACAGGGTATCTGGGGGGTTAGATGTTCCAGGAAGTGCAAGTGTCTGCGCTGGAAGCCAGTATGGCCTGGTATTTGAGTGACAGGAGGCTGGGGAGCGGGAGCGGAGCAGGTGGGAGGGAGGGAGAGGGCTGGAGGATTGGAGCCCAGGTCTGGAGGTGGGGACAGATGGTGTTATTGGGCCTTGTAGGTCATTTGTATGTAAGTCACCTTTGACCTTGACCCAGAGTGACATAGGACCTCAGGAGGTTCTGAGCAGAAGAGCCATCTGGCCTGAGTCACATTTTCAAGTTTCAGCTAAAGCAAACCCACTTCACTGTGCTCCCTCTTTCAGATAATGTAATGTTCATGCTCAAACCAATCCCTTTCATTTCTTAACTTCTTTTCCATTCCCAGGCAACTTAATGCAGTCTCTTTAAATAACAGCTAGAGCTACCACCAAAGACGACTGTCGTGTTCTGTCATAGGGTCTGAAAGGAGTGTCATTAGCCATTAGTGGGTCTCTGGTCACATCTGCATCTTTGAAGATGAAAAGCATCACAGGTGAGATGAAAGGACAAGGAGAAGGTGGAATCAATGTGGGTATAAAGAGGCCAACAGGACATACCTTGTGCAAGAGGTAAGGTGAGGGTTTGGTGGGGGGGGGGCAGTGAAAAGACAATTGATTGACAGCAACCAGCCACTCTTGAGACACCTATCAATAGGACAGAAGCAGAAGATGGGGAACTTTTATGCCCTATTGCAGACTTATTAAAATAACAATGTTTGGCAAGGTGTAAGAGAGGCACACCATGCTGAAACCCCTCTCCTGGACTTGAATCTTTCTTGGATGGGGCACGGAGGCAATGCCCAAGCAAAGGAGCAGCTCCCCTGGGACTTCTGAGCCCTTCCCCTGGAGCCTGGTGGGTGCATGTCTAGGGTAGGGATCTCTAAAGAGGAGGCAAGACCACCCATGCTGAACTGAGACTCCCACCCCAAACCCTAGGTTCAGCCTATGTGGCATGTGCCCCTGAGCTCACTATTAGGAAAAGGACCAACGTACAGAAGGTCAGGCAGGAGCACAGTTCTTCATCAGGCTACTGGCCCCTTTAGACCATATTCATGAGCATCACAATTTTGTTTTTTAAGGAAAGAGGGACAGTGAGAGAGAGAGAAAGACAAAGACAGAATCAATTTTATTAAGTTTTTCACATGGTTTTCATTGCACTGACACTTTGTTGTGTACGTGGTGCTGGGGTTCAAACCTGTGTCCGTGGGCATGCCAGGCAAGTGCCATAACCACTAAGCCACCGTTCCAGCCCAAGCATCACATTTTAGATGGATTTTCAGAGAAAGAGATACAGAGCTGGGAGACTACTGTCCTATCAATGGAGAGCATCAAGCCAATAACACCAACTGGTCTTATGACATGACAGAAGAGAAATAATCAATGCATAAATTAGAGCTTTAACGTTGTCACAAACACTGGGGCACCAGGATTTAGTGAGAGGAGAGCAAGCCAAGATATGACAAAGTTGTAATTGGGAGACAGGAAGCAACAATATTTTTCACAGTGAAATAAAAAGAGGGGAAAGGAGAGAGATTAAGTGAGAAAATGAAAAGCACAGCCTTTGCCAGGCTGTTACAAATGGCCCCTTCAAATTAAAAAATGCGGAGAACTTACGTGATATCAGCATTAGGGTGAAGCCCAAAAACTTCAGGGTTATCTAGGGATGGCAGTGACTGGATGTATTCAAAATACTGGTCCAAGGTTTTGCACAAGGGGATTTTATACCCCGTATAAAAACAGAATGATGGTTCAAACATCTTCTCACTGAACCAGACCTGGAGGAGGGAGAGAAAATAAAAGAAAATTGATGAGCATCTAGATGAGAACAGCCACTATCCAGGAGGAAGGGTCGCCTGATTTCCATTTTAATAGGGTTTTTTTTATATTGGTTATGAAAGCATCTTAACAAAACTACTGATAGAATAATTAGCACATCTATGAAGAAAAAAGAGTGGCCAGAACACAAAACAACTCAAGAGGCCTCTGTTTAGCACCAAAGAAGAGATGTGCTGAGTAAAGGGGACCTGCAGGTCTCTGCTGCAGTCATCTGATGACCCTCAGCTCCACTCTGCAGAGGAGGGGACACACTGCAGAGCCCCATCGGGCAGTATCCACACACGTGACAAGATATCTGGGTGATTTCATTGTCCCACCACGCAGGGCTCGTGCCAGGGGCCTGGGCATGTGCACGGTCTCACTCAACGCCACAGAGCACCAAGACACAGCCAGAAAACCTTCCAAGCATCTCCCCCCACCCTGAACCCAGCAGCTTCCTATGTTAATTAAGTTGGGTCCTCATCCACCAGAAGCCAACGCATCCAGCCGATTCACTGTGCGCCTTTACACATCCTTTTATCACACCATGAGAATTGACTGATTATCTGTAACAAAACAGTGCGAGAACAAATATGCACTTGGTGTGAACAGACTTATTTGGAAGAGGCTGAGGTGGGGAAGGGGGTGACGCTGAATGCCTACAATCTGGTTTTGAGGCACTGACTCCAGCACCCGGCAGAGTGCTTTTCCCAGTTGGGAGAGAAGGGAAAGACAGGTGTGGAAGTGTAGGCACAGTGTCCGTTCGCTCCAAGGACTGATAAGAAGGAGATGAGGACTGTGTCCTACTCCAGTCAGGGACACTTTCTCTAGGATCTTCCCTCCACAGGTTCCTTTCAGCTCTTTTTTTTTTAGGTCCCATCATTGCTCTGAAATACCCCGCATACTGGTTCTCTCTGTTGCTTTATTTGCTTCAATTCTACTCTATTCAAGTCCTGGGCACAAGGCCCTAAGCTCAGAACCAGGACAGAATGCAGAGATGAAAAACACACAGTTCTTTCATTCAAGGAGCTGGTGACCTAGTAGAGGGATAAGCCAATTATGGAAGAACCACAATACAAAGTGTACTAAAGTAAGAACCAGAAGGAAACAAACAAGCAAAGTACCCGGGAGGCTCTGAGCAGGAAGACGGAAGAGCCAGATGGATGTCAGGTAAGGAGGTGATTTTGGACAGCAGCTTTGATGGAGAGGATTTTGACAGAAGGACTTGGAGTTGGGGAGGCCACATAAACAAAGGCACAGAATAAATGATGCAAAAAAAGGTGAGGCAGGTGGGTGGGAGCAGCAAAGTGGAGGGTAAATATAATGCAGTTGTAGGAGGCAGCACGGGGAAGATGAGGAGGCCAGGTCACTGAATGGATGATGGTGGATGCCAGGGTGATGACTACTGCTTATTTAAGAACTGTGGAGCAAATGAAAGTCACTAAAGGGCACAGAGCTGAGCACAGTCATTATTGAGAGAGATTAGATTTTTCACAATGTGGGTGGTTTCAATTGCAGGACGACACCTGGTGAGGCAAAGGCCTCAGTACCCAGATAACAAATGACCACAATGGATTCAGTGTTGTACCTAAAAAAAAAAAAAAGTGAAGCTTCTTCCTGGCTCATCATAACTTTATTAATATATGCACTCATTGCTGGATCGAACACACACAGGGCTAGGTTTCACCAACGGTGGAGGCTATTTGGGGGTATCAACAAAATACAGAAGATGAAGTCTACATGGAATTACTTTGGGAGACTCTGCCCTGTCAGAAGTGGATTCTACAGTTCGGATCTGGAACAACCACAATATGTGGCATTACTAGGCTATGGTGGAATGTTTAAGAGGTGGGGCCTGGTGGGAAGTCTCTCAAGGTGTGCCCTTGAAGGGGACAGTGGGACCCTGCCCCTTCCTCTTTCCTGTCCCTGCTGTGAGGTGAGGATCTTTGCTCTGCCATGCATGCTCCCCCATGATGAGCTGCTCCACTAGCCAGAGGCCCAAAAGCCCTGGGGCCCAGTCACCATGGATGAAAACACAAGAGCCATGAGCCAAAATAAACCTTTTCTAAGTCGATTAGCTCGGGTATTTGTTACAGTAATGGAAAGAGGATAGCAGCCATCTTTGACTGAGAACACTAAATAAAGTTCTGAAGTCTTCAGGTTTTTTTGTTTTTTACTTTAACTTTTTTAAAAATTTATTGGCACATTATAATTGTACAAAATAGTAGGATTCATTATGCCTTGTTCACACATAATGCACGTAATTTGCTCAGTCTCCTTCCCCTGTTAGTTTTGGAATTGACACTTTGTAAGACATTAAAAGCAAGCAAATACAGGTCCAAAGACAAGCCCCAAACTGAAAGTCCTAGGGACACAGAATCTGACTCAAAAGCACAGATTTACCATTGCAGTGTTTCCCATGGTGACTCGGGATCCCACCGTGGGGCAAAGTGGCTGCAGTGTGGTTGGCCAGCTGAATAGATAGCAAGAGCAAGAGAGGGGACAAGCTAACACAGGGGAAGGCAGGACAGGGACTCTCTGGCACAGTGCTATAGACTGCTCAACTGGGTTCCACTGCCAAGTTCATGTGGGACCTCATGCCCTTAGAGCCAGAGACCCAAACTCTCTTCTCTGGTTACTGGGAGTCATCTGAACAAGTCATATTTAGACAGCAGAATGAGTAAGACAAAGGACAGGAGAGACAGGAGGTTGGTGGTGGAAGGTGAAAAGCAGATGCAGAGAGAATGGAGTGACCCAGTCATGCACAGAGCTGCAGCCACTGAAGGCCCTGAGACAGCGAGATGGAAGCAGCCAGGAGAAGCTACTAGGGGGCGCAAGGATGGAGTGACAGTAAGATGACCTTTTCATCTAGGGCAGTAATTGCTGAGGACAGAGGTCAGAGAAGCCAGGATCAGATGATGTAGTGAGGGTCTAGCCTGGCAGGGAGGAAGCTGCTGTTCCTTAGTAGCAGCCAATGCACTGGGGCCTGAAGAAGGCACCTTGAGCTCTAGACCAGGGAGCCTGCCTGGCCATGACGGAGACACATCCCAAGTGTGCTTCCTCCACGCCAGATTGACTAGTCCTCCATTGCTCCAAATGTCCAAATGTCTCTACAGAGAAGGAGAAGTCAGGAGGCTAGGGACAGAAGGGGAACTGGCCAGCTTGAGATCTGCAGGTGGAGCAGGCTCCCCAGCCAGTGAAGAGCTTCTTCCCCTCCCTCCTGTGCTCCTGGCTCTGCCATCAACCTTGAAGGGACAGGCCAACACAGCAGCTCTCAACAGAGCCCCAGAGCACCAGGTGGAGAGTAAAGAGGGCTCTTCCACATTCCTCTTCCTTGACAGCCAAACACTGTGTCCCAGCCATCTTTGGGTAACAAAGCTTCAATAAAACAAAGGCAAGCTTACAGAGGTGGTTGGCTAATCAGGACTCATTTTGAACTTGAATTTTTAGACAAAGAGTCAAAACATGATTTAAAAAAAAAAAAGCTGATGTTAAGTGTGGTAAAAAACACAAAAGCACACCTAATTTTCAGGGTGTGCTCTGGTGTTAGTAGAAATTCAATCCTATCTACTGTTTTAGGTGACTATAGAAAATTCTCAGGGTGCTGAGATTATGTAATGCTCGCCATCAACACACACGTGTGAGTGAGTTCTCAGCACTAAGGAGAGAGGTACAGAGAATCACAAGACCCAGCTCCTGTTAAGGGACTTAATGTTCTCGAGGGGAGAATAGAAGACAGCTGTCAGAGTCAAACGTTCCCTCTCCTACTCTCTCAGAAAACTATACTTTATCCACTTCCTTTAAACATCCCAAACAGATTGAAAGTTGGCTAACCTAATAATAACCTCAACGTGGGTGAATTTTTACACGAGCAGGGGGAACCATGGCTATGACACTAGGGGATGAAGGGAGGAGGGCAGAGAGGGGAGGAAGGGATTGGGGGGACAGCAAGGCAGCTGGAGGGAGGGAGTATGGGGGTTACCAATCCAGTGGGGAACCTTTGACTTCCATGATAAGCTCAACTCACATGGGAGTAAAGTAGGGGAAACCTGGGATCAGGGAAAACTCAAAGCGGGGAGATCATGAACTGGCATCAGCCTTGGCTTGCTGTCAATATCCACGTTCATGAATGTGTAACGATTCCCTCCTATATGGAAGTCTATGATGAACAAAAAGAAAAAAAAAATCCCAGACTCACCTTTCCCTGTTCTTCAGCCAGTAACCTTGCTTCTTATTTAACTCAGACATAGATGTAGTCAGCAGAAAACAGCCTCATCTCCCCACATTGACCCCAGCACTCCCTGCTCTTCCCCAACAAGAGGAGAGGAAGACTGGAGCATGAGGGCCTCATGCAAAACAGCCAGCATACCCATCTCTAAATCTAAACTCGCTTTGCTTATAAAAATCATCATCACGAGCTACAGAGGTGGGGGATAAAGATAAGGTTGAACCCAAACACCCCAAGTAGAAATACGGAAGGTGCAAGTTGGAAGATTCAGTTAAAGCCTATGGACACATCGATAAAGCTGCATGCTCCTGCTTTACACACCCTTCTGAATGGTGTTGGATTGTTTAAATGTATTCTTTAGACATATATTTTATGTTTTGGGGATGTCTAGTAGATAACTCGAATGTTACATGATCAAAACAGAACTCCCCATTTCCACCTTAGCCAATAAAATTCATTTCTCTGTAGCCCTTCTGCTTCTCTGTGAATCACTCCAATCTCTCTCCACTTAATCAGCTCAAAACTAGTAGTGATCCTGGGACCCACCCGCTTCTTTCTCCCACAGACTTGCTCCCATCAGCCTTCTGCTGGAACTCTGTAAAATACATCCTGAAGATGGACATGTTCGTTACCCTCATTTGCCCTGAGGGTAACCCTCAGTATGCCCTGTGTATGTTATTCAAACATCAAACTGTACCCCATAAATATGAACAAGTATTTTATGCTAATGAAAAAGAAAAAATAAGATGGACATGGTGGTGCACACTTCAAATCCCAGCTACTTGGGAGGCTGGGGTAGGAGGATTCCAAGTTTGAGGCCACCTGGGTGACTTAGCAAGACCCAGTCTCAAAATTCAAAGAAAGTTTTAAAGGTCTGGGGGTGTAGCAAGTGGTAGAGCACCCCCGAGTTCAATCTCAAGTGCAGAATAAAAGAAAAAGCGCAGAGAGAAAAAGAAAAGAATATTTTAAAAATTACATATACATAATATATAAATACATATGTACTTCTCAAAAGTTTCTGCTGCTGAAACTCCAATTTTAGGTATCTTTATAATTATTCTACCCAAATATCCTTGCTAAGAAAGATACACTGTTTTTCTTTGAACCTCAGATTTATCATGTTCCTTACTTTATTATTTTCATGAGCTTTTTATTCTGGTTTTCACCATTCAGCTCTGATATCCACATAGAATCTCTTTCCTTCTGAGGGCATCTATTTAAATGTGCTTGCTCTATGTCCTTAAATATGTATTCCCCTTTGTGACATACATGTAGGTTCCATTATGCATCCCATCTCATTTCTCCGGCTGCACACGACACTGTTTTAAAGACCCATGTGAAACATAACATAGATAAATCATTTCTTCCAAGTGCCACGCTGGGTACCACCATAGGCACCTACATTTAATTATGTCTTTCCCTGTGATGGACATGGAGGCTTGTTTCCTTTAGCTTCCCATGACCACAAGCAATGCTATGAGTACTGTGAGAATTTCTCTGGGACATACCCTCTGGAGGAGGAGGATTCCGGTTCAGACAGTAGTCACGTCACACACTTGATGTGACTAAGTGCACCAGACTGCACCCCAGAAGTATTCACGGTGCTCATCCACCACGTCTTCTCGTCTTAGCATTCTTAGGCTTTCATAGAGAGCTCTGTGATGTGCCACCTGATCCTCCTTCAGGACCCAGGCACTCACCACTCCACACTCCCGGCAGTCAAGAGCCTGAGCTGCTGTGGGCTCAGGGCACTTTCCCTCCCCAGGAACTTCCCCGTAGAAGGGAGCTGCCTCAGTCAAGGTCATGCCCTGGAGGGCACCCAAATGCAGCCCTCCCAGTTAGAGTCTGTTTCCAGGGAAACCACCTTATGTTGGCTGCCTTTGGCTCCTTGCACAATGTTGCAAATGTTGCCATAACATTTCTGTACAAGTCCTTCTGTGGACTTTCCTCTCCACGTTCTGGGATGTATCTCCCTGGGATGCCTGATTTCAGCAGGTATCTTAGTGAGTCTGGCAATTTAACCTCTGAGCAGATAGTCTTCCACCTTTCCAACACTTGTTCTTTTTCACCTTTGTCTACATATGGCTTACCAAAAACCATGCAAAAATATATAATAGTTAAAAGAAAAAATCTGATTTCTGGTCAACCCCAAGTTTACCAAAATATCCCAGAAGCTTGTAGCTTATACCTGTTGTTTAGATTCTAATTTTGTTAAGAAAAAAAGAAGAAAGGAAGGAAGGAAGTTATAGAAATACAGAATTAATAACATAGATTCTAATAACTTAACAACCGTAAAATACCCCTAAATCAGTCTTGTTTAAAAGGAAAACACAAAAATGTGTCTCCATGCTTTTCTCCCCCAGAATTGACTTACTCGAGCAAAACAATTAAGTAAACGTTTGTCAAAGTCGTCTGTCACTCTGCCGCCATACTGTACTTCTCCAATCATGTACCGAACTGTACTCCACGACACACCCTTTATCAGAAATAAAAAAAGGATTATTCACTGTCAGTCCGAACAAAGAGTTCAGGTCTTTGTCTCTAAGAAAGGTCTAGAAAAGGGAATCTCAACATCTAGATTGGGTTTAAAATGATTCATTATCTTACATTAATAACTTGATGTCACACGGCGAGAAGCACTATGGTTTCTTCACCAAAGAGAAATCTACAATACTAAATAAACACTATGTTGCTCAGGGATTATTGAAAATAAGAAGGAAGATTATTTCTCACTCTGTGGATGTAATCACCTATAACACTCATTATAGTAATGCCAAGCTTTTGCAGAGGGGAAAAAGTGGTGTTTAGTGAACAAACGAGGAAAATCAAGTAATCAACTCTTTAATATGCTCTCCTAGCAATATATTTTCTTGAATCAGTATGAGAACAGCTAGGAAAGTATTTATTCACAAGGTTTTTCTACAATGCAATCTTTTGCCATCTCAGGCTGTGAGCTAAAAGTACACCAAAGTGTTCA
>PVKS010035735.1:0-19875 GCA_004027875.1 Aplodontia rufa | reverse complement strand
TTCAAAGACTCTTTCCTTTGAGGCAATGGAAAAACACAAGAGACTCTTTACAGTGATTCAACCGGCCCATGGCAAAGGCTGCCCTGCCACTGCTTCCATAGACATTGAAAGGTCTTTGCAACAAAATGGAAAATATGGACCTTTGTATCAGACTGACCCAGGCATTGCTTCCTACCTATTATCTGTGTGACGTGAATGAAATTACTCAATGTCTAAGAGTCTTAATTTCTGAAGATCAATTAAGTCAGATCTTCTGGAATGGGGCTCAGGTATCATATTTTTTAATTCCCAGATGATTCTCACACGTGAAGATAAGTGTGAAAGCCCACACGCTAAAACTGGCATTCCCAACTGGTGGCACATGCCACAGTTACCTCGAGGTCATGTTAAATCCCAGACTGCTGCACCCCATATCCAGAGTTTCCAATTCTGTGGATCTAAGGTAAGGCGTAGGGTTTTGCATTTTTTCCACACTTTTATAGTTGTACATAATGATGGGACTTACTGTTATGTACTCATACATGCATACAATATGTCAATCTGATTTGGCCAACATCCCTCCTCAGCACTCCCCCCACCCCCCACCGCCCTGCCATGCACTGGGGACTGGACATTGAGAACCATGGCTATAAACTCATGGATTATTTTTTGTCCCCTTTGCAAGGCATCTGTGAATCCCCAGATGCCTTCTGCCTCAAGTCATTCAAAATTCCTCTTCTCCTCCACTCTTACACCAAGAATCAGACCCATTTCTCTGAAAAATATCAACCTGACCTAGTGATGATGTGCATCTCATCTCTTTGTGCCTGGTCCTTTCTGGTTTTTAAAGAACTGCCTATAGTTTTTTTCTTTGTAAGAAGAGTTCTTTGTTTTATAGCCTTCTTCTGGCGAGCATCTTTTCATACTTCTGTACCTTAGTCTGACCACACTCCTCTTCCATCAGCCTACACACGAAACTTGATAACCACAAACCCCTAACACTATTGCGCTGTGACTAAAAATACTTAATTTTCCAAGGGAGGTTTTCTCACTTTTTACACAAATCTAAAACAGAAAGTAGCACGGTAAGATTGAGCCTATTTAGAGCTGCAATCTGGGAAGGTAAATAGGATGGACAGCCCATACAGCAGGTTTGCATTTTCAGGGGTGGATGTCGCTGATGTCACTGGCTCGTCTGTGGAAGTCTCCTTAGCCAAGTGGAGGCCGACGCTGCACTTGCAATCCTTGAACCCCAGGGCCATTTGTAATTTCTCATTCATTATCTGAAGAGCGCTTTATGAACAGGCCAAGTGCTGACTCTCTTGGCCGTGCCATGGTGTCATTATTCCTGTTGCTGCTTGTTCAACCCTTCCTTCAAGACACCATTACCAGTGAGCTAAAGCAACACAAGCATGCGGAGAAGAGAAGGGAAAGGAGACGGTGACACTGTGTCACAAGGCCACAAAGCACTGGAAAAGTCTGACCAAACAGGGTCTGGGACACTGGGTCCCAGACAGGTCGAAGGCGAAGGCTGTTTGGTTGCTATGTTTGTTTTGAGTGTTTATGATGGTGGTGGTTGTGGGGGGATGAGAGGTGAGAACAGGTAGTGGAAACACCTGTGTTATTTTACTCCACAGAGCAAGGAATTCAGAAAAAAAAAATGTCAGAAAGAGGCAAGTATCTGAAATCAAGCACTGGACAACAAACAAACCTGCTAGCATGATGGCCTGGTCTTCAGAAAGAAAATTAAAGATTTACATTTCTATTTAGATTTAGGAAGAGAATGTGAACTTACCTGCTTAAAATGCAGCTGCTTTAAATCCGCTCTATTAAAATTTCCCCTAAAGAGCGATCCAATCGTAATTTTCATATGACTACTATTTTTCCATCATCTTAACGAATCCTATCTCTGAATCCCCAGGCATGCTCCCCTAGTTCTAAGAATGCCTCTTCCTGTAGCTTCAGTCACTCAAAAAATATTTTCTGCTTGCCTGCTATACTTGAAGCTCTAGGGCTACGGTATAGCTCAGTGGCACCGCATCTGCTCAACATGCATGAGGGCCTGTGTTCAATCCCTAGCGCCAAAAAAAAAAAGTACAGATTTTGCTGGAAGTGGTAGCACAGCCCTGTAATCCCAAACACATGGGAGGTTGAAGCACAAGGATTGCAAGATTGAGGACAGCATTGATCACTTAGCGAGACCCTCTCAAATTAAGAAATAAAAAAGGACTGGGTTGTAGCTCAGTGTGTTAAGTGTCCCTGGGTTCAGTCTCTACAGTAATTAAAGAACGGTGCATGCACTCGTGCGCGCACACACACAGACACACACACACACATTGGATTCTGCCTCTCTTCTCAAACAGCTTTTAGGCTCCAAAGACCCAATAATAAAATTTTGCTTTAAAGTCTAGACCATCTTAATAAAGACATTCAGAATGAAAACAAAAATTGGAAACATTAATCTAGTGAATCTCTATGACCTCTGTATGTTGAGAGAATTGTAAAGATGCAGAAAGACAGTCCCTGTGTGCTGAATAACATTGCTTCACACAGAAGCATCTAAGATTCATATAATCTCCTTTGAAAGGAAGTTTCTAACACTAGTGAAGACAGAACAAAATTTTAAAGTACTACATTAGAGTCATGTAAGGAGATAAAATTTTATAGGAATTATTTCTATGTTCTTTATTCTCATGATGTGAATCAGGATAAAAAAATTAGAGAATGAATCACTAAGAATTTTCTAAGAATGCTATTTAGATTCATTGCTTTGTATAAAACAGAAGTAATCTTTTTTCTGCTCTCATTGAAGACAATCAACATCCTTTTCCTAAGTGTAAGTTTGATCTTCACAAATCACTGTATCATCAGCCGATTCAAATGTATATCACAAAAAAATGTTGCTATAACAGCAATTTTCTGCACATCAGAAATCATCTACCCATGCAACTCTTTGTAGAGTTGTATTCTTCTCTTAAACTATTTAGCTCACCGTCCATTCACTCTGAAAATAGGTTTAGGACATTTCTGTTTCACTTTTTTAGGAAATGCCTAATCCCGACATTGTGTGATACCTTGAGTTCAGCAAATTTTTTTTAATGTAACAAAAACTTAGTTTATTGTACACCTGCTCAATATACTAAGCATGTCAAAATATATCATACTATACATAGCAAATAGTCAAGGGTGGGTTTATCAAAACAGAGCAAAAAAATTCTCCCTGTTATTTTGGGTTATTTTGAAAACATGCCTTTGCGCACGGGACTTGATTAATGCTTGATTTCCTCTTTAAAATTAGAAGCAGGAATCAAGGGTGCAGCTTAATACTTTTCATTTGCTCTTCTTTTGCAAGCTTTCTAATTAAAGCCTGGTTCTGAGACCTGAATAACCCCTGCATGGGACTGCAGTTGGCAGTTAACCCCACAAGTCAGGAACTCAAGGGAGTTTTCATGAAGGGAAACAATGGAGGAGGGAACAAGGAGGGACATGCTGTGGGAGTAGGGGATTACTTAGTTTTTTGTTTTGCTCTTGTATTTAGAATTTACTGTGTTCGTTGTAGAATGCAGAAACGCTAATTAACAACAAATGTCAATCTAAGTCCAAGAAACTTTCCTTGATGATCGTGCAGCACTCTGTCTGGAATACCCCAGTTTCTACTTCTTTGTTTTTGAATTCCTCAAGAAAATGATACAGAAGCAATATATACTTCGTTTTTTTTATTTCATTTTAAGATATGCCAATGGTGACTGTGTTTTCACTATCAACATTCTTAATCTTAGTTTTATTATAATCCCAAAATTAATTTAAGGTTTTGTTGTTGTTATTTTTTATTTTGTTTTGTTTGGTTTTGATTTTTGTTTTTGTTTTTGCAGTGCAGGGAATTGAACCCAGAGCCCTATACATACAAGGCCAACACTACACCACTGAGCTACATACCCAGTCTAGAAGTATAGTTTTTATTATTTTAGTAGGGAAAGAAAATATGATTTTAAAAAAACAGTAATAATCATGAAAATTTTCAATATTTCTTTTTTTTTTGAGAATCAACTTTATTTAGTTTTTCATCTGGCATTTTTTTCTCTGGCACTTAGTTGTGTATGTAGTGCTGGAGTTCAAACCTGGGTCCTCAAGCATGCCAAGCAAGCACTCCAATCGCTGAGCCACCACTCCAGTCCCTCAAAACTACTTTTTAATTTAAAGATAACATGTCTAAATTATTTCTAGATATCAATTTATAAGAATTAAAAAGTTATACTGTATTATAGACAATAATAATTAAATGTTTCAGGTTAATATTGATATTTAGAAAATAGATGTCTAAGTATTCCTTTGTAACACAGGAGTAAAAGTCAAAACCCCTGTAATTAAAATTGTTATGAGGGTAAAATACATTTCTTGGTGGGTATTTTAAATTAAGTTTTTAGCTACTAAGGCAAAGCTAGGACTATCATGTATTTAACTGAATGTATTGGAAACCTGAGAGATGGAGAACTTGGTTTCATTCTTCTCTCCATAGTTAACCACTGTACTTTATTCTCTGCATTATACCTGTCACTTAAACTAATTCAGAATGGATTCCTTTCTGGATAAGAAATGATCTTATCCTTTATTAGTTTTGTTTTGTTTTGTTTTGTTTCATTTTAAGTGTCCCAAATCCTATGGATATTTTCAATCACTGGTGGATCCAGTTAAAATGCCAATTCCAACTCAGTAGATGTGAAACAGAGACTCAGATTCTGCTATGACATAATTGCTATTGTACAAGAACTACACTTTGGGGGCTGGAGCGGTGGCTCAGTGGCTACAGCACATGCCTGACATGCACGAGTACTTGGGTTCAAACCCCAGCACCACGTACACAACAAAGTGTCTGAGCAATGAAAGCCACATGAAAAACTAAATAAAGTTGATTCTGTCTCCTCTCTCTCTCTCTTTCTCATTGTCCCTCTCTTAAAAAAAAAAAAAAAAAGAATTACACTTTGAGAAACAAAGCTTTACATAGCTGTTCTTTTTATCATGGAAATACAAGTCTCGGAACAAGCTTATGAGAAAAGAGAAATTATATAGAATACAGTATCCCACATATGATATATTCAGGTTAAGGACTAGGAAGACTTTAAGTTTCAGAGCAGTGCATGGCTGTTGATTATTTTGTACAAACATATCAAAGAATTGTCTGTATCTAAATGAATCCCAATAGAACAAGTTGAAACTTCTGAAACCATTTTCCAAAATGTTTAGATGCTATGCAAAGCTCAAACACTACCCCAAATAACAGCCAAACTTTGAATACTGCACTTCTGTCCTCCAGAGCTGTGCAGCAAGTGTTTATTTTCTTTTGCTCAGTAGCTGCTCTCCAGCCTGCAGTGATCCATGAGCTGGATTCTCTCCATTCTGTTCCACTACCTGGAGCCCAGTACCCTGGAGTGAATAGTAATTCTTGTAATCTCTCCACCACGTGCAAAGCTGAAATAATACACTAAAATGTTCTGGTGGTTCTGGGGTTACAGGGATTATGTATTTTTATTTAAAGCACTTTGATGTTTTAAGAATATCATGGAGCTAGAGCAGTGGCTCAGCAGTATTGTGCTTGCCTGGCATGCATGAGGACCCTGGTTCAAACCCCAGCACCACATACAGAACTGTCAGAGCAATGAAAGCCACATGAAAAAAAATAAATGAAACTGATTCTGTCTTTCTCTCTCTCTTGCTCACTTTCCCTCTCTATCTCTTTTAAAAACAAAAAAGAGTATCATGGTTTCTACTTTGTTTTCTATGTGAACTCTTGATAGAGATCAATAATCCCACAGAAAAATTTTTAAAATGGCACAGTAACAGCTCTTAAGTTCATTGTGTAGGAAAAAGATGGAAAGTAAAACCCAGTCTAATTCGTTCAAATATGACATTATTAAATATGCAACATCATTTCTTTTTGAGTTCATATTCATGGTAAAAGTTTGAATTCTCTGAACCCTGGGAACCAAAGGCTTTTTATCTTGTGAAGATAGATTTAACACTTCAATAAGTCTGCCATAAATGTAATTCAGGTTTTATACAATAGAAAAATCATATAAATTTGATAAAATAAGCATAGTCAAATATTTTAGTGCTAATTTTTCATGTTCTTCTCTTAATAAATCTTAAGTTTGTCTACTATTTCCATAATATATCTTCACTCCCAAGCTAACTTGAATTTCATTTGGTTTAGTCCAGAGGTGGACATGTCATTGAAGTCAACCAAAGACCTTGCCCAGTACTGATATACAAACTTCAGAAGTTCTCTTTCCAGTAGCCTCTGCCATTAAAGGAAAGCATAAGAATTCAAAGAAGTATGTGTGGGAAGGAGGGAAAGGGGATTGAGATAAATGACCTGGGTAGGGAAAATGAGAAGAGAGAAGAAATGTGATGGTATTTAGCCTTAGTCCCAACTGTTTAGGACCTAAACCCTGAAAATTCTAACTTTGTGAATTACCTACAGCAGCTTTTCCACACAAAGACAGTGAGTTCCCTTGTTTTGGATTATCTAGTTTGAATCAAAGAAATATAATTCACGTACTACATCCACATGGAGCACACTCACACATTCACGTTCAATCCACTGGGTTTCTACAACTTTTTTGTGGGGATGGGAGAGGCTTTTTATTTTTCTGTTTGTTTACTGATTCTTTTTTTTTTCTCATTTGCTCTATTCCAGCTGTGAGTGCAATGTTTATGTGTTTCTGTAGCTATTCCTCATGGTTCTATGGGGTAAAAAATGCCAATTTCATGAGGGCATTTTGAAAAATCGTACTGACAAAAATTTAAACCATATAACAAAGGATCAATATTTTGTCTGATTCTTTTCTCTTCATATTGTATCTGAAGTCAGGAGAAGAAAAGACCTCATCCTTTTCCTTTTCCAGATATCCCATATACCAGCAATATTTTGCCTGTAGGTGAAACACAACAAAATGTTGGTGTGCCAAAAATCTCCAAAGGTTAAAGTCCTACCAAGTGAAAGCACAACGTTCAGCAATTTTATCTGAAAACTTCAGGAACATATTTCCCAATTCCTATGAGCCTTTCTGATGAGAGTTATAATTTCAGAATGAATGAGGATTCCCAAAATGACTGCTTATAATATGAACAATGACAGATGCTGGAGGAGGTAAGGGAAAAGAGGAACACTGTCACATTGCTGGTGGGACTGCAAACTGGTTCAGCCACTCTGGAAAGCAGCGTGGAGACTCTTCAAAAAATTAGAGCTGGAACCACCTTATGACCCAGCTATCCCACTCTTGGGTATTTTCCCAAAAGAGTTAGAATCAGCATATTATAGAGATACAGCTTCATCAATGTTTATAGCAGCTCAATTTACTATAGCTAAACTATGGAACCAACCCAGATGCCCCTCACTCGACAAGTGGATTCAAAAACTTTGGTACATATATACAATGGAATGCTAATCTGCTATTAGATAGAATGATATTATGGCATTTGCAGCCAAATGGATGGAGATGGAAAAAATTATGCTAAGTGAAATATCCCAAACTCAGAGACTGAAGGGCCAAATGTTTTCTCTCATTTGTGGAAGCTAGAACACAACCAGATACAGTATGATAGATGGCTAAGCTAATAATAACCTCAAATGGTATGAATTTTTACACAAACAGGGTGAATCTGGCCTAGGATGCTAGGAGATGTGGGGAGGAGGGTAAGGAGGCAGGGAGGGAATAGAAAGGATATCAAGGAGACTGGAGGGAGGGGAGTATGTGGGAATCAACTCAGAGTGAAACCTCCGACTTCCACGTAAAGTCCATTTAGCATGGGGGTTGAATAGGGGGAAACATGGAACCATGGCAAACCCAAGGGGGGAAACCATAGAATGGCATCAGCCTTGGTTTGCTCTATGAGTATACATTTGTTCATGATTGTTTGGTATTGATTCCCTCCTAATTATAAGTCCATATTTAATGAATTTAAAAAGTATAAATAAATAAATTAAATTAAATGCTCACTCAAGGCCATTGTTTTCCAGTCTGGAGGCCAGACTGCCACTCAAGTGGCAGTTACAGTAATAGGTCTAGGAATTACCACTTCCTCCCAGCCCTACTCATAGATTGAATCAAGATCTGCTCATATATCTTGTTTACTTTTCAAATGTATGCATACTATTCTCAAGTCATTTGTAAAATAAACATTTATTGAAAAGAGTAAATTAATTGCATTTTTTGGGTTATTATGTCAATGTCAGTCAGATAATAAAGTGCACCTACTATTACATGGGGAATACATACTTGTTACAAATGAAATGAGTCTTTATAACTGGAAACCTGTGCTTTGGTCCTAGTTTCTTTTTTTCTGACTACGCAGTCTCTATTTCAACATCCTTCTACTTAGATATTTATTATATTCCATGGCAGATTGATCTATTTTTTAACAGATCGGTCAGAAAGTTCTTCCTCAAGGAGAACAAGGGGAGGGAGAAGGGGACGGAAAAAGTGTGGGGAATAGGAACTGAAATGAAATTTCATGCATGTATGATTTTGTTGGAATGAGCTCAACTTTATGTATAACTATAATGCTCTAATAAAGAAAAAATGGAAGATCTTCCTCAAAAAAAAAAAAAAAAAAAACTGCTGCTTCTGTGATGATTGTGGAATTTAAGGCCACTTCCTTTCATGTGACCTAACATGAACCAGATTTCCTAAACACACAAGAGAGATGCAGTAGATTGGAGCAGAACCTTAAACCCAACATGGCAACCCCATTTTTGAGGTACATTGAAGAATGAAATTTCCCATTAGGAAAAGGAAGCCTAACATAATGGGAGTGGTATATTTTTGTTTTGTCTTAATTTGCAGAAAAGCACAGTAGTTGACCCTAAAGCATTTCTCTACAATATCAATCATTATTTCTATTTCATTTACCTTGAGATTGTTAAATTAAAAATAAACAAAAGAAAACATGTCCAATGGCATCTCTCTGCCTAGCAGCTCCACAAACTTGAACCATTCTCTAACAATCAAGCCTTGTCCTTCCATCGTAACATCCGTTCTCTCTGGGAGAGAGTAAATCTTCGTGGAATCAGTCATGGAGAGGAAAGGCTTGAAGCCGTGGAATTTTCCAGCCTAGACATCACAGTGTCAGTCCACATGGCCAGAGTCCACCATCAGTGAGCCCCGAGGTGACATCGCATCCCCAGACATTGAGTTCTCTCTTGACCCCTTTTCACGTGCTGCGTTCCAGTGCCACCCACCTTCTCAGGGACCACACTCCTACCTTCTGGAATTCTCCTCTCTTGCTCTGGTGAAGATTTCCCAAATCCTTTGAGGGTTTTTTTTTTAACTCAACAAAGACAATAAAATTGATTGTAATGTTTCATGAAAAATTATCTTCATTTTGATACAAATTTATTCTTAAGTCTCAGTTGAGGGAAAATAGCATAATATAATCCTCAGAAAGTGAACATGTCTCTGTCACTTAGTAGCCATATGACCTTAACCTCTGTATGGCTCAATTTTTTCAGATCTAAAATGGAGAAAAAAATAACACCTCCAGTGTATGGTTATGGAAAAGTAATTGATATATGTAGAATTTAAATAGTTCCTCACACATAAAAAGTGCTAGCGAAGTGTGTACTATTATTGTTATCGCTGGCACTCTCCCTCTTGATTATGCTCTGACCTTTACAGCCTCTTTTTATTCCTTTTAATTCATTTTATACACATACACACTCACATGCATGCACATACACGTACACACCCCAAGAGAAGTCAAATCCTTAGCTTGTCATCCAACGGGAACTTTACTGCAGAATACTTTTATGCAGACTTGAGAGTTTGTGTGTGTGTGTGTGTGTGTGTGTGTGTGTGTGTTTCATCAACAAAGTAAAAATTCACACATTTGAGAATATTTTCTTATCCCAAATTTTAGTCCAGGATCTAGAAATCATTACAAATTTTATAGGATTAATATAATATTAAAGGCAGCTTGAATTTTTTTTAAGTAAAATGGAATGCAGGGGAGAGAAGGAGGAAAATAGGGAGGGAGAGGGAGAGGAAAAGAGAGACTAAGGGAGGAAAAGTGAAAAAGAAATAGAGAAAAGAAGAAAGAGACAGGCAGATGACTCTTAGGAAAAATCATGAAACGACATCAAAATTCACCGTAAAACAATCCCATTTTATATCCTATTAAACTCCATAGGAAATGGCATTTGCTGCTGTAAGAAAAATAGGTGGTGGAAGAAGAAAGGAATAGAAGACTCTGGAAGCTGAGAATGAAAAGACCGCTGCTGACATTGTGGGTCCCTTTGACTGCGCCTGTATCAGGTTATAGCCTGTGAGACAGTCCCTTTCTTTCTTATGCACAAGGCTTGCAGCCTAAAATAGTTTCACAGGGCTTCTAAAGTAAGAAATGAGTGGAGCTCTGGATGTGTTTGTGCGAGGCTGCATGTGAGTCTGTGAGCAGGGCCCGGACGGGAACAGTGAGGGTCATTCAAACCATGAGACAGGCAACCCCGACCTGCGACGCTTCGCCAGCAGCACGGTGATTCATCTTCTTCTCAGGCACAAGCACATCAAGTCCTCTGTTTTGCTCTTAGTTCACATTTGTCCTCTTTAAACCAGTGAGTCATAAGTTGGAAATATGTATGAAATAAGCAAGAAGGATATGTCACCAAGTTATTTCTGGTGGTTCAATATACACATCCTGGGACATCATGTGTTTGAAAGGCAATTTTTTTTAATATGAGAGGTCTATGCACAGCAGATACAAATGATTACTATGGAAGAAAAAAGGGGAAAAAGAAAAGAGGAGGGAAGGAAGGAAAAAAAGGAAGGAAGAGGGGAGGAAGAAAGAAAGAGAAATAGATAAATCAGGTGCAAGAGATAAAGGATCCTGGTAAAATGATTAAGTTTAGGTGAAGGGGATAAAATATTTCTCCCTGCTCTCAAAAGGATCATTTTCTTCATAGGAAATTGCCTAAATTCTTGTTCATTCCAATTAGTAGGAAATTATTCTTTCCAAAGTTTAGTGCTGGAAAACAAGTGCTATTTGGTCTGTTTTCCACAGCAAATATGAACTTCACATCGGAGTGCAAACAAAATTCCATTCGCACCTTCTCAGCCAAACCTTAATGACCTGAGAAACAGAAGATGAACTAATTGAGAAATTTTATTATGAGAAAATAGAAACCTGAAACAGTCACCTGTAATGTCCGGCCTGATAATTACCGAGGCAGGACCTTGTCATTCATTCCTTTGTTCTGCAATTACCTGGTGGTCACCAACCGTGGGTCTGGTTGGAAATGTCTGAGACACTGAGGAGACCACAGTGTGTTTCCATTCATTTCCACGTGAAGCAATGGGCAAGGAGGGCATTAATTAATTAATGAAGCAAGACAGACATTATCAAGTAATAGAAATGATGTCAGGGACAATCAGGTGTTTGAGGAGCATAAGGAGGGCACCTTGCTTGCTTGCAGGTCACAGGCCACACGTGATAGAAGCCAAAAGATTTGAAATTCAGTGGAGAGACCTGAGGAGTTGAATGGATAGTGGTGAGAATACTGTGGACGTCTTGAGGCTTGAAAGAGACAAGAGCCTCTGACGCAGTGACAGAGAGAAATAACTGGAGCATAGAGAGTAAGGACAGAAGAACGGGGGCAGAGGCTGGGAAAGCAGAGAAATACGGGAGGCCCTCTAAGCCATGCTGAGAACCGTGGGCTTTCTCCAAAGGGTTATCACCAGTCACTAGAAGTTGGAGGCAGATGTGAGCAGATATGAATTTTTAGCAATAACTAGCTTTTGTGGAAAGAATTTGATAAGGAGAAAGAGAAAATGTCCAGGGATTCCTGGAGTTCTCCAACATAATGGATATATGGGAAAGAACTGTAGAAATGGTTGGGATAAATTGAGATAGACTTACCAGTAAGACAGTGATTGCTTTCAGATATGTGTGAGACAGAGTCAGATGAAAAGGGAAAAGTAGTAAAATAGTAGGGGAAGAGGTTCCTGATGAACCCTCTTCTGAATTATCCAAAAAAAAAAAAAAAACTTCCTCTTTAGCAGGTAGCAGGTTAGGAGTCCATCAATGGATAAATGGATAAAGGAAATGTGGTATAAATACACAATGGAGTTTTACACAGTCATAAAGAAAAATTAAATGATGTCATTTGCAAGAAAATGGATGGAACTAAAGATCACTATATCAAACAAAATAAGTCATATTCAGAAGGTTAAGAGTCCTGTTTCCTCTGGTATGTGGAAGCTAGAGAGGAAAAAGGAAAAGAAGGCAGGCAGGGGGTGCAGGCATCTCATGAAAATCAAAGGAAGATCCGATCCAATCCCTAGAGAAGGGAACCAGGGGGCAGGAGGCAGTGAGGGAAGGAGGAAGCGCTGGGCAGTGACACTGGCCAAATTTTATTCTATTGTTATATTTTGTGCAATGTATAAATATACAACAACAAATTCCACCATTATGTGCCACTATACTACAGCATTAAAATATGTGGAAATACTGGCTGGCGCAGTGGCTCAGCGGTTACGGTGCTTGCCTGGCATGCACAAGTACTCGAGTTCAAACCCAGCACCATGTACACAACGAAGTCTTGGAGCAAAAAAAGGCACATGAAAAACTAAATAAAAATTGTTTCTCTCTCTGTCTCTCTTTCTCACACTGTCCTTCTCTCTCTTTAAAAAAAAATATGTGGAAATAAATTAATTAAAAAAGAAAGCTTCCTCTTGGTATCATGTGTACATACATTTCAACTACTTCTCCTCATTCAGTTCTCTTTTTCCCACTATTTTATATAATGTAGTTCCCTTCACAGTGGAATCCACATTGGTTGGGGTCATGGCAGAGCAAGCAGAGGAACTGATATCACCTAGTCAGTGTGGTCTGGACTAATGCAATCACTGATAAGATTTGGGTTGTCTCCCTGTTGGCAGGCAGTAAGTGCATCCTAAGTTTTATATGGAATAATTTTGTTACGATACATGGAAATTATTTTCTTTGAGAAGTACAAGGGTAGAAGGAAATCTGTGTTGTTTTTAAGCAGCCAACGGTATGCTACTACAGACATTCATCTCTTTTTTTGGCTGCCCAGTGTCTGACCTTCTTTTGTACATTTAGGAAATTTCACAACTTAAACAAATCTTTTTTTTTTCTTTTTTTAAGAGAAAGGAACAGTGAGAGACAGAGAAACAGAGAATCAATTTTCATTTAGTTTTTCATTTAGGTCTTCATTGTTTGACACTCCATTGTGTACATGGTGCTGGGGTTCGAACCCATGTCTTCATGCCAGGCAAACGACACAACCACTGAGCCACCTCTCCAGCCACACAACTTACAAATCTTGATGGAAGACCTGTCCTGGTAAAAGGAGCCATATACTCAGTATCCCAGGCTTTCTTGCAGAGAGGAAATAAGCACATTTTCAAGGCTGGATCAATAACATGCACCCACCTTGTATATAAATAAGAGATTAAACAGAAATGGGACAGCCGACAGTGTGATGCGATGCTTCGGTAGCAGCTGCATTGGTATCTGCCTTTGAGGAATGGCAGAACATGCTGCGCCACCTGAAACTCAAGGAAGAGTTCTCAGCAGTTGTAGCAACTGCGTTTTCTCCAGACCAGTCATAGGATGGGTTTGGGATGTGGTTCTTGCTGCTTCAAATCTAAACCTCTTTGTTCTGGCTTCTCAGTAACTCTGGGGCTTGTAATATTCTTTCAGTTGTTTTCTTGTCTATATTTCTCTCTAGTATTTAAACTAAAACTCTTCAAGATTTAAAAAGTCACTCTTAAGCAACAAAAGATGAACAAGTGGGAGAATTTGAAGAGTCGTATGGCTAAGCATAGGGTAGGACAGTGATCTGGGAAGGGCTGAGACAGCCAGGGTGTCACTGAAGCTGTAGGCAAAATCTAAACCACAAGCCAAGGTGCAGCAGACCAAATCCACATAATCCCAGGCTCCGATTCCCATGTATTCCTCAAATGATATAAAATAAGATCCCTCAGTGAGCTGAATATCTCATCCACCATGAGTCCAGCCTAGCCAGATAATCCTGCAGGCATCACCACAAAGGGTCTGATATGCAAGACAGCCTCAAATTTGACCTTGCACTGTTAATATTTTCATCTTCACACTCGCTTCACAGCAAGCAGCCACTGAAAAGATTTTGCAACACTCCGTGATAAAGCTCTGCCTCTTTAAAGTCAGCTTTCTTTGTAACCAACTCTACTTCATTTCTCCTGAACTAGAGAGTTTGAGCTCTAGTACACACTCATGCCAGAGGCATCGTGGGCTCCACCCTGACCTCAAGGTTTTCTAAGTATCAGTAACGTGGTTGACATTGCTGGGTCTCAAGGCAGCAACAGGGGTAAAGAGAGTGAAGAATGCTGGATTTAGCCAGGCACAGTGGTACACGTCTGTAATCCCAGGGACTCAGGAAGCTGAGGCAGAAGGATTGAAAATTCAAAACCAGCCTCAGCAACTTAGCAAGGCCCTGTCTCAAAATTTAAAAAGTAAAAATAAAAATAAAGGGCTGGGGATGTGGCATCGTGGCTAAGTGCTGCTGGGTTCAATCCTCAGTATCAAAACAAGAAAGAAAAGAAAGAAAAAGGAATGCTGGATTACTTGGGCCACCTCTAATGGGGTGGGGGTAACATGTACAGGAATAAGGGCTGAGACTTATGAACTCATTCACACACACACACTCACACACACACACACACACTGATCTCACATTCTCCTAGGAAATTATCTGGCTCTGTGACTTCAAATACCAAATGACCATAGCCAAATATATATTCCCAGCAGGGATTTGTCTCTTAATCTCCAGAATCAAATATCCACTTACTTTCTTGATTTGCATACTTGGAGATCTAATGATTAGGTGAAACTTAAAATGAGCACAACCAAACTCTTGATTAGCATAACATCTCCCTCTGTGTGTTTATCACCCAATTGTCACCATTTTGACTAATGCAATAGCAATCCTCTCAATCCTGAATTACTTTTTACTTTTTCCTTCCTCTTCAGATACATTGCCCTCCACTATTCTCCTTATCCATACCACGTACTGTCCTCCTTACGGTCCTTTGCACATCACTGCTATATCTTTCTGAACTGACCATCTTCAAATTATTCCCTTATTCCCTCAGGAACTTCCCTGATGTCTACATAAAATACCTTCCCTGTTGAGTTATTTTCTACCCTGATAATATTTGATTTGTCTTCCTCCTACTTACCTTCATATTTTTATGTGTACATTTTCTGTTGATTTTCACTAGATTGTACTTTATTTGAATAAACTCTGCTTATTGGTTCACTGCTACATCCCAAATCTTTTGTTAATGTTCATCTGTAAGAAATCCTTTCTCTGTATTTGTTAAATATATAAATGAATGGAAAAATGAAGATGCTCTGAAGAGGGTCCCTGACAGACTTGAGAATACAGAACACTGAGTGGTCTCCAAAGAAGACGCAATTAAACCAGAAGAGCCGGTGTCACTGAAGCCAGTGGAAGCCACTCTTTGAAGCTACAGGAAGTGGTTAACACTGTAAAATGCCTCAGAGGATGGGCCAGTGAAGTGTGAGAGCGCAGAATGGTAAAGAAATGAGGTCAGGTGAAGATAGGGTTTCAAAAAGGAGATGGTGATCAACAATTTCAAACATTTTTGAAGACTCATGTAAGATCAAATGGCCATTGAGCTTGTGAAATAGAGATTAACAAGAGCAGTTTTGGTGGAATGTTGGAAACAAGAATCTGATTGCAGTAGGCGCAAGAAGCTGCAAGGAAAGAGGAAAAGGAAATGAGTACATAAAATTCTTTGAAGAAAAATTTCTCTAAATAGAAACAGAAATTAAGCAATTAGTGTAGATGTGCAGATATTTAGGACATTTTATTTTTTGCATAGAAGATCTTATACCATCATGGTATGTGGATGAGAATAAGCTTGTAAATAAGGAATGCTGATTATACAGGAAAAGGAACAATAGAAAAAATACCTAAGCACTGGATTCCATCCTTCCTTGCCCTCTCAAAGACATAATTCCTATCCTTGTCTCATTTCTGAGTACTGTTTTTTTTTATTTTTTATATTATCTTTTAAGAGAAGGAGAGAGAAAGAATCAGTTTGATTCATTTTTTTCATGTGGCCTTTGTTTCTCCAACACTTAGTTGTGTATGTGGTGCCAATGTTTGGATCTGGATGCTTGTGCGTGCTAGGCAAGAGCTCCTACTGCTGAGCCACCGCTCCAGCCCCAAAACTGTGCTTTTCAAATTCACTAAGAAATTCAAAGTAATATTACCCAAATTTGCCATCCTCCTTTTTATCTGCTTTTTCTCTTTTCCAAATGTGAGCAAGTATAAACCCTGACTACAATTAGATACAATGAGCATTAGTTTGGACACTGAACACATACTAAGCATGCTGACCTTAACTTGTATTTCATTGAAAAGAAATGCTGTTTATGACAACTTCATTGATTCATGGTCTGCTAAAAGGTCATGATAGAAACAGCACCCCAGAGTGAGTGAAGGATTTTTGGAAATGGTAAGGTCAAGGATTTGAGAGCCCAGGGAAGAGAAAACACACTTAGTAGAAGTATATTGTTACCATTTGGATCTTGAATGTCCATATGCTAAAGGTGTAATCTCCAGCCTGTAGCACCATCAAGAAGTGGTGGAATCTTTATGTGGGGAGTGGGGGGCTAGCAAAAGAAAGTTAGTCACTGGGGCCATACCCTTGAAGGAGATATTGGGACCCCAGTCCCTCCTCTCTCTCTTTACCTCCCCTGTCAACATGAAATGAGAAGCCTCCATTGCCATCCACTCCTGTCATGAAGGCACTGTGCTGCCATAGCCCAGAGCAATAGGGACAAATGATCATGGGTCTCAAACCTCTGAAACTGAACCAAAATAAACTTTTATTCCTTTCAAATTGATTTTGTCAAGTGTTTCGTCACAGCAACAGAAACCTGACTAACGCATGTATTAAAAATCATCAACAGTTTTTTAAAAATGGGGAGGAGGTATAAACTCGGTGGTACAGAGCCCCTGCTTTGAAAAAAAAAGAATAAAGAGAAATGTATACATTTATTAATTCTAGAAAGTAATGACAAACACTTTTTGCATGTTAACAAAAATATCTTGTTACTATTATCATAAAGTTAGTTTTGACCCAAGAAACCATGAGATCTGTTGTAAAATGTCAGTTAGTTTCAAAACATAAAAGAGTATGATTAAAAATAAAATTTAGTAAATGGAAAAAAAAAATCATCAACAGTTTGACTGGATCAGTGAACCAAGTGCTAATTCTTTAAGACTTGGTGTTACATGATCCAAACATTCACAGGACGCCTAGTGGGGGAAGGAAGCTATTTGTCTGAGTTTCACTGGAGATAGGGCATTCATACTTTGCATAGCCCAAATAATGTTCATTGCTTACAATGCAAATTCTGACTGGCTTAAGTCAGTAAAGAATTTGTCATAATAACTTAGGATAAAAGGGTAGTGTCTTGAACAAGGGCATCACGGTTTAAAAAATAGGAGTTCACCTTCATAGGAGTTTATTGGATACTGAGTCAAAGAGGAGTTACGGATGATAGCTTTTAGCCGGAGTGAATGAGGTGGTTGTCAGTACTTGCAGACAGCCAAGAATAGAGAAACAGTTTGAAGGATTTGGGCAGACGGCTGGGGTGGGTGGGATTTGTGGTAGGGCTAATAATTACTATGTGATAAAAATTGAGTCTGTGACTTTAAGATACTATTATGAGAGCCATGAAGTAGACAGATGTGTGAATCTGTGGGAAATGTTAGGGATAAAGATAGAGAATTGAAGTCATCAGGAACTGAAATCATGAGAGGAAATGAGATCACTCTGAAAGAGTTCAAGGCATGAGAACAGTGGGTCGAGGATGGACATCTGGAGAATGCTATAATTTAAGAGATGAGCTTAGGAAGAAGTCTAGAAAATAAATCAGATCATTTCTGGACCACAGCTTCTTTCTTGATGAGACAGTTTAACTTTAATCACTCTTATCTCCTTGTTTCCTTGGACACCTAATGCCATTTGAAAATCATTTTCTGTCTTCTTTTTTTTATTTTCTGAATCTCTTTCCCCATGAGGTACAATTTTGAATAATTATTATATATCTCAAATTTCTAAGCCAAGATTCAAATCCCACATTCTTTTCTAGAAACCTCTTCCTTTAATGTTTGAAGAAGAATAAATATCTCTGCATTTTAAGCAATTCTCTCAGAGTGAAAAATCTCTAAAAGTAGCAAAAAAAAGGATTTGCTTATAACTAACACTCTCACATAGATCCCTAATTGAAGGATTTCTCCGTCTTCACCCTCAGCCAACTTGGGTTTGTGGGCTCTAAAGAAATAGAGTCCTAATTCAGCCACCAAAGGAGGATCTGTTTGACCCCCAAGAGACTACCAGTTAATTATTCTCGAAGATTTTAGCATTATATTTTTGGTTTTGATGCCTTAAATCAAACAAATGCTTATGGCTAAAGGGGTCTATGTTTACATAAAAAGTTGTCTTCCAGGCTGGAGTAGTGGCTCAGCGGTTAAGGCTCTTGCCCGGCATGCATGAGCACCCAGGTTCAACCCCCAGCACCACATTCACAACTAAGTGTCAGAGCAATGAAGACTAGATGAAAAACTAAATAAGATTGATTCTCTCTCTCTCTCTCTCTCTCTCTCTCAATCTCACTGTTCCTCTCACTTTAAAAATAAAAAAATTGTCTTACAGTTATGAAGCCACTCTCCCATTCTCTTGTATTCTCAGATTTAATTATTTCTTCAATGCAAACATCTCTAATAGTGTGCATGTAGGAATATATAACAACAAATCCTATCAGTATGTACAACTATAATGCAGGAATAAAAAATGTGGGAAAACTCATACTCTTAGCCATGGAGGAGGGAAGGCAATGATTAATCAAGGGAAGAGAATCTTTTTTTTTTAGATGAATATGGAGTTACAATTGAGGGGAAAACATTATCAAACATTCAAGAACAAATGTATATACACTTAGTTATCCAGGGCTAATGCCATATCAGGGATACCCAGCTTGGGTTCCCCATGTTGCTGTTCCCCCCAGCAGAACCCCTGAGTTAAATGGATATCTTATGGAGGTCAGAGATCTCCTTCTGAGATGATTCCCCCATATTTCCTCCCTCCAGTCTCCTAGATATTCTTCCTAAGCCCTCCCCCAACTATGGAAGAGAATCTTAAAAAGGAGAGTCACATCGCCTCTTCAAGTTCTCAGCTCCGATTGGCTCCAAGACTCCCTTCTCCTAGAGAAATCTTTTCTTTCTAACTTTTCTTAAATAAACTGTTTGCTCTGCTTAAAAAAAAAAAAAAAAAAAAAAAAAAAAAGGTGGGAAAAAAGACATACGCCCACAAAACTATATGTTAGAAAAAAAACTACACTGTGGGAATAGTTCATTTTTATTCTTAATAAAAAAAGAGACCAAATTGGCTCTAAAAATTCTCTAATAGATGAAAATGAGGTAGTAAGAAAGAAAAAATATATATATATATTCAACTTTTCTATCTTTTCCTTGTCTTAGGGTTAGAGGAGGAGAGAGAAGGAGCATTATTCTATAGTCCCAAGACAGGAGAGCGAATTCCTAACAAATGCAACAGGAAAAAAATGTGGAAGACAGTGATACACAGCCCAAAGATAATTTCATACAATATTGTATACAATATCACATGAAACAAAACAAGAAAATGGTAAGTGGAGACCCAATAAAGCCAACACATGTCAAAATTAAGAGTATCTGAGGTTAAAATACAGATTCAAATCACAGAGCCAAGAGTTTAGATTAGAAATAAACAGAGGAAGGCGTCCCAGGTATTGTCCTTAACTAGGAAGTTTTTATAATCTATA
>PVKS010035734.1:0-19873 GCA_004027875.1 Aplodontia rufa | reverse complement strand
GGCTGCATGTTTTAGTAACAAATTGACTTCCAGTATTCATTTTAAATACGAAGTTTTGGGGCTGTACTGGTGGCTCAGTGGTTATGGAGCTTGCCCGGCTTACGCAAGTACTTGGGTTTAAACCCCAGCACCATGTACACAACTAAGTGTCAGAGTAATGAAAGCCATGTGAAAAACTCAATAAAAATTGATTCTTTCTGCCTGTCTCCCACCCCCCCCCCTCACTGTCCTTCTCTTTTTAAGAAAATAAGGGGCTGGAGAGGTGGCTCGGCAGTTACGGCTCTTGCCTGGCATGCGCACGTACACGAGTTCAAACCCCAGCATTCACGTACACAACTAAGTGGTCAGAGCAATGAAAGCCTTGTGAAAAACTCAATAAAAATTGATTCTGTTTCTCTCTTTCACTGTCCTTCTTTCTTTAAAAAAATTATTTAAAAATTAAATAAAAAATATGTAGTTTTATATTTTTGAGTGTCTAAAAATCACATTGCTAAAAGAGACAGGAAGGGGATAGCAGTCTGTCTTAAGAAGCATGCAAATGTATTTTTGGCAATCATCATAGTCATATTTAATAGTTTTTACCCATAAAGTGATTTCATAATTATCTGAAAATAATTTCTTGGACTTAAACTTTAATTGGGGTAAATATTTGTCTTCAGTAGTTGTTAGGATTAGCTATTTTAAATGAAATAAACTGGAATCTTAGCTGATACTAATTAAAATAATTTAAATTTATTAATGGGTATGGAGGGAATTAACGTGTTGGAGAGCTTATGGGCCTGACAATTCCTTAGATAGAGGAAGAACATGCGTCTCACTGAATTTAGTGGCAGCATAGAATGGAGGGCCTGGCCTTGGTGTCGATTTGCAATGGCGTGTGGTGGCTGCAGAGAGCAATATAAAGAAAGACTTGAGACTGCAGGAGCAGCAAAGGCACCTGCTGGCTCTCCTTTTCTCTTTTCTTTGTCTGGATCTGTATTTTTGGAGGTGGGAATGAGAGGCTACATAACTACTAATATTGATAGATCAGCCTTGCATTGAGCCTGCAGCTGGTGTCCTAGTCCAGTCCCCACTGAATGTCACTAACAGGCAATTCTCTTTCTTCTGACTTTTCTACAGAGCTCCACAATGAACATGTTCTACTTGTAGGGAAAATATTTTAAACAAACTTAGTTTTTTAACAGATATTGATTAATGGACCGTATGTGTCAGACTTTGACAAGCATGGGAATATAAAGACAAATGAGAGAAAGTTTCTGCTCTTACAGATCAGTCAGTTCAGCAGAGAAAAGAGCTGTTTCATGAGTCTGTGACCTAGGTTACTTCTGTCTCAAAAAATGCAGTGAAAATGGATAGATTGAGAAATTCAGATTAAAAAGCAAACAAAAATTCCTTTTCAGCAGTTATTCTTCTGATCAAAGATTGATAGCAGTTTAAATATCTGCAAAGTTAAGTTTTTTCTTCATATCACTGTGTCAACACAGCCTTACAGAACATTCTTGGGACTAGTTCTTTATTTTTTATATAATATCATTATAAAAAATCATATCTAGGGAAGATACTCAATAGCTCATTTCAGTGATATTATCTTTTCAAAATTTAAAAAGAACATGAGCTAGTTTGTGTGAAAATAGTTGTTTTTAAATCAAGTTTTATATTTGATGTGGTTTTGCCCATCCTGATTAGATTTCTTTCAGGACTGGACTAAAATAGCATTTTTTTTAGTAAGGGCATTCCCAGTGATTCTGGTTAAAAATGGCAACCCCCATAATTTCCCCAGATTTATTTTTTTTATTAGTATTTATTGTCTAAAACATACATACCTTACTATCTTATTCATTGTTCACTTCCATGGTAGAAGATCCAGTGTTTTATTTGCTGAGTACAGTAGTACCAGCATCTACAGCAGTACTTAGTATATAGTAGATGCCCAATAAATATATATTAAATAAAGGAATGAAATTCTCTTCCATCATCCAGACTATTCCAATAATCAGTGATAAAATTTCTTCTCAACTATCAAATGCACAAGATGGGAAACTATTTTTTATTTTTTTATTAGAAGTATATAGAGATACAGGATACAGTTGAGGGGGAAACATTATCAAAACAGTAGCAATCAATGTATATAAACTTTGTTATCCAGGGGTCATGCCAAAGCATAGATAAACCACCATGGGTTTCACCTGTTTCAGTTTCCCCCAGAAGAACTCATGTGTTAAATGGGTAGCTCATGGAGGAATGACATCGGCTTCTGGGATGGTTCCCCCATCTTCAAGATGGGAAACTTTTTAAAGAAACTACTATTTTCTATTAGCAAATGAATTGTAGATATTGCTTGGCATAATAGACTGTGAATACACTAGCATTTTTTCCATGTCAACTATTTTGAACAGTTGATGCTGCTCTCACAGAGTACTTGGATTGTGGGAGCAGTCACTCCACTGCTAGCTTAAGTGTCATTAGTAAAGACCATATTAGCCACAAAAAGCAGTATCCAATACATGCAAAGAAAAATTCCCTACTGCACTAACCAGTCCTGTGCCCTGTCCTGTGTCTTCAACCTCCAGCCCACCATCACTTGTCCATGACTTCTTTCAGGTTTTCTTCTTGGTTCCTAAAACACAACTCCATCAGCTCTTCAGATCCACTGTTGCTCTCATGTCCCCATTTGATGATGCCCCTCCTTGAATACAGGCAGTAACTTTTCCTGGTGTAGCCAGTTCTGAAGCTGCTTATCTCCATGGATACAGAATGGGTATTGACTGCCCCAAACCTGCCTTCCTGAGAGGTGAAGTGATCAGTGTCTTGTGGCACACCTGAAACTTATTCATCACATATTCTAGTTGGCAGTTCTGTTAAATGATCTGAATCTTCCTGTTTTGTCCTTAGTATGACTGTAGATGCTTCAATTACTGTTGACAGTTCCTTCTTTTCTTTTAACTTCAGGAGAGGCCCCATATGCTCTGTTAGGTATTTGGAGCTTTCTCAAGTTGGTGTCTGCTTTATTGATATTGTTGCTTCAACCTGGACTGTTGCTTGATACCTCCTTTGGCTACTTTATTCTTTGTTATGCCTACAAATTATCTGTTTTCACCTGCCTTTGCAAGCATAGAAAATTGATTCTTTTTATACTGTAGAAAAGAAATGAATAGTTATCAAGATGTGGCAGAATTTATCATTTTGTACATTGGCATTTGTCTTTCTAGACAAACTTCCAAGTATGGCTGGCTTGGCTCAGGTTCAATAACAGCCTCCAAGCTACACTGTAAACTTTAAATCCCTTTAGACATGCTTTGGTCCAATTCACCATGCCTAAGGTCCTTTTGCTTCAAAACATTGTCTTTGAGGAACCCTAGAGTACTCCTTGCTAGCATCTCTTCCATCATCTTTTTTCTTTATGCCTTAGCTAAAAGTGTAAATGTTTTGAGTTCTGTCAGAAGACGTCTATGCCCTTTACAAACTAACGGATACAAATAGAAATGGAGTCTGAAGTGGAGAGCCAACTACATATTCTAGGCTCTGGCCCTTTTGGGAATTCACTACATTGTCAAAAACATTCTGTTGAATGTTTACTGGCAAGTAAACGGGGCGGAGAGAGGTGATGTTTTTTTTTTTATTTTAGTCACTGTACCAACAGTGAAGAATGACTTGAAAATAAAATATATCTTAAGCAAACTGACTGAAATATTAATACATTGAGGAACTTTAATGTTTTTTGGCATAAAACAGATTTTGGTATAAATTTGGTCTGACTTGGACCTCAACCAAGGAAGTGAAGTTAACTGAAATCCTGCAGTCTGCTTTTCCCTCTTTGTTTAGCCCTTCTTATTTCATGCCTGGAGGAGTTCAATGACATTCTTGCTGATTTCTGTCACTTAAATCTTCAACTTTGTCCTGAAAAAGCTGCTGAGGTAGCTTTTCTTAAACTACATCATCAATAGTGTCTGGTAGAGTGTGCTAAAGATACAATTGTTTAATATAAGTTTGAATCCAAGTGTCAATTTAGTGAATGAGAGTTAAAAAATGCATAGTTCATTCTAATTTTCTAAGTAGTCAAATTCAGGCTCCTTTTCCTGGCTCACATCACTGCATCCTCTTATTATTTCCCAGAAAAGGTTTTTCCCTCATTTCAATTAAACCCAATTAATTTAACTCCAGTAACCCAGTCAACCTAATCTGTAGAACTGATCCAACCCAATGAAGTCTTTTCTATTTCATTCCAGAAGCTTTATCAAGCACTTTGGCACATCAGGAGGGACTTTGTATATTTTATTCATTGCCATTTTTAAAAATCCTATATTATTTCACTTTGCCTTGAAAGTTGTTTTATCCCTCTTGATGAAAGTCATTTACTTTAAAAGTTACACAAAATCTTTAGTGTTAACCAAATTTACATATGTGTCAGATTAAATTATTACTAATGGGTTTTAAAAATACTTTTCTGCTGTCCAATCAACTTAGGCTAATGATTGCTTTTCCTCTCTAGGGCCTTTAGTAGGTCCTGAATATTTGTTGAGTACAAGAATGGAAAAAAATGTGCAGCCTCCTGGGAATTCCATTGATCAAGAAAAGGAAATGGGAAAAAAGAGTAGGCGCTTCCTTCACACACACCAGTATTGTTTCCAGTTGGTCAAGCTGAATGTACAGAACATAGTGCCATAATAAGAAAATATCTGGAATAACGTAGAAAGGTGATTGAGGGTTTGTTGTGATGCTTAGAGGCTGGAGTTCGCTTCTCCAAGTGTGTGCTTTTACCTCTGATTATACAAGTCTGTTTAGTGCCAGGCACTAACAATGCTGGAGTAGTTTTGAAACACAAATTTGTAGTGGTAAAGGTCATTTCGAAGGATCATTCTGAAGGGAATTTTGATTTCAAAATATTGAATGATAAGTGTAACTGAAAAGCTCATTAGATGCAACATTAGAAAGGGCAGAGAAAATTTTTATCTGAGGAAAAAAAAAGGTCAAGCCTGTTCATACCTTCGAGTTTTGGCTATATTAAGGTTTAAGATGTGACTTGATTGAGAGAGCTAGCTAAAAGAACCTTAGGAAATATTTTATTTCATGTACATCTATGTATCTTTTTCTTAAATTTATTATGGGAAGTTTTTTAAAAAAAAAACTGTCATGATAGTTTAATGAACCCCCATTGTTCCTGACACCCAGATTCAACTATTACAATTTCATGGCCAATACTTTTTAAAATTTATACTTCCAGCACTTAACTCTTTCATACATTGCTTAAATATTTTAGCGTGTACCTCTAAAAAAGACCCTTTTATCATAAATTCAATACAGTTCTTAGACAACATCAATACTAAGTATTATCCACTGTTCACATTGCTGTCTCATGAATGTCACATATTATTCATTGTTCATTTGACTCATGATCCAGATAAGCTCTGGACATTGCAGATGGCTGATGCATTTCTTGTGACTTTTGTGTGTGTGTTACAAGGGATTGAGCTTGGGATATTTTTATTACTGAGCTACATCCCAAGCCCTTTTTTTATTTGGAGACAGTCTAAGTTGCTGAGGCTGGCTTTGAACTTGGGATCCTCCTGCCTCAGCCTCCCAAGTTGCTGAGAGTACAGGGGCATGCCACAGCACTGGACTGCGTGGCTCTTTCAGTCTATAGATTACTCTCACTTGCTTTGTCCATCTTTTAATTGATTTGTGGGAGAAATTGAACATTTTTCTCTAGAGTTTTCCACGGTCTGGAGCATGCTGATTTCCTGCCCATGTTGTCTTTTGCATGTTCCTCAGTTTTCTGAGGTAGCTGAATCATCTGAATCATATTCAGGTCATATGTGTGTGTCCACATGCAAGCACACATGCACACAAGTATGTGTGTTATTTTTGTCTGGAGAGGAAGCACTTTTATAGGAAGTCTGGTTGCAGTCAACCAGAATCACATAAAGTCCAGTTGTTTTTATTGTTTTGTGATGGCAACAGCTACTGATGATGAATCCCTAGATCCAGAACTCATTGCTAAACAGCAGTTCACTAATTCTATCATTTCTTGTTCATTTATCAGCTGCAATACTTCTATTAAAAGAAGCTTCCTCTTGTCTACCTTTGAATCATCCAGTGCTACTGTGAATGTTTAAAGGCAGGGTAAAGAATTTATTCTTTTATTTCCCCATTTCAAAATAATAATTTAAAAGTATTTTCCCATGGTGAAGAGTTCTTTTACTGTCAGAAACTCATCAATTTAGATTTTTTGATGCATTTCAAATCATTGTTGGGGCTCAAGTAAAAACTGTTTTAAATGTTGCTTTTATATTTGGGTGTCTCATTCCAAATACCTGCCAGCTCTGAATCTGAAGTTATTGCTGAAGAAGAGGTATGTGTAAGTGTGTTTTTGTCAGATTTTTCACTGATGTAAACAAAAAAAGACCTGACAAGAACAATGCAGAAGAGGAAACATTCATTTGGGGACTCATGGTTTTAGAAGTCTCAGTCCATAGGGAGCTGGCACCAGCTGGCTCCGTTCCTCAAGGATTGAGGTGAGGCTGAACATCAGAGTGAAGTGAGACTCCCCTTGCCAGATACAAAATACATACCCCAAAGGCATGCCACAGGGAACCCCCTCCTCCAGCCACTCCCCACCTGCCTTCCCTTTCCACTCAATCCCCATCAGGGGATTAGTTTGCTGATTAGGTTAAGACTCTCAAAACCCAATCATTTTGCCTCTAAACTCTCGTGCATTGTCTCACACATGAGCTTTGGGGGTGGGGGTCACCTAAGCTAAATCATAATGACTTTTATAATTTAGCTAACAAGAGCCCACCTGATTCTGTATTTATGCTGTGTCTGGAACTTTGGAGGAGGTTTCATTTGTACCAAGGGACTGAAACATCTAAGCAAGCAGACATTCTCAAAAAAGGAAAACCTACAACTTCTCTTAAAATATAAAGGCTGTAATTGAAAAAATACTTTACAATTATTTTTTTAAAGCTGTATTTATTTAATACATGTTTTAATGTATGCTGATGGGTTCTAACAATTCTATAGTGTTGTATAATAACCACAAGCAACATCAATATATAAAATTTTAGTTGTTCCAGAAAGTTTACCCATACTCCTTTACAATCAGTCACTTTCCACACTCCTGCCCACAGTCATCACTGATCTTATCTGTGTGCCTATAATTTTAACTTTTCCAGAGGTCATATACAGAATATACAAATAGAAACTTACAGAATTTTTTAGCCTTTAGTTTTAGATTATTTTACTTAGAAAGCTTTTATGATTCATCAAGGATGCTGCATATATCTGTAGATTGATGTTTTTATTGCTGAATAATATTTCATTGTATGGTAGTAACACACCTTGTTTATCCATTTGTGCATTTAACTTGATTCCAGGTTTTGGCAAGTATGAATAAAATTTCTGTAAACATTTGAACATGAATTTTTGTGGGGCATTTCTTTTCATTTCTCTTGGGTACACACCTAGGAGTGAGATTAGTGGGTTGCATGTTAAGTATTTATTTAATATTATGGCCCATCACACTGCTTTCCAGAGTGGTTTTACTCTTTTGTTTCTATACCAGCAGTATGTAAGGGTTTGAGTTTCTTTCCTTCTCCCTGCACTTAATTTCAATGATTTTATTGGGTTTGTACTGATATTATTTCATTAAGTTATTTGAATCACAAGAGATTCTTTCAATGATAACTTTAGGTTTCACATTGAGATCTATATTTTAATGTTCTGAATTTTATGGTTTAAACTAAGGTAGAGGTGTACCTAATCTGTGTTTGCACCAACAATTTTATGGAACCATTAGTTGAAATAACTGCCTGTCTTAGCTTTTTCGTTACTGTAACCATTAGACCTGATAAGAACAATTTTAAAGGAATGAAGTTTATTTTGGGCTCATTATTTCAGAGGTCTCATTCCATAGCCAGCTTCATTTCTTTGGGGGCTTGAAGTGAGGCAGAAAGTGTCTGAAGGCATCACAGAAGAAAGCAGACTCTACTAACCAGATACAAAACATGTACTCCAAAGACAGGCTTCTAAAGACCCACCTCCCCCAGCCACACCCTGACTGTCTTCAGTTACCACTGCGTTAATCCCCGTCAGAGGATTAATTCACTGATTGGGTTAAGGGTTAAGGCTATCATAGCCCAATCATTTCTCCTGTAAGCTTTCTTGCATTGTTTCACACATGAGCTTTTTGGGGGACATCTACTATCCTTCCCCATTGGATTATACCTGTACCCTTGTGATAACTTAAGTGACTATATATGTTTGTGCATCTGGATTCCAATATGTTCTGTTGATATCTGTGCCTTTGTCAGTACACATTTTGCTTAGTGTAGTTTTAAAGTAAATCTTGAGATCAAATAAGGCCCTCTATCTTTGATCTTATTTTTCAAAATGATTTTGTTTCTTCTTGGTCCTTTTCATGGTCTAACATGTTTTAGGATCAGTTTCTAACTTTTTGGGAAAAAATTCTACTGGGATTTTGATTAGAATTGCATTGAATTTCTAGATCAATTTTGGAGAATGTGTACCATATTGATACTGAATCTTTTGATCTTTGAATATGGAATTATTTTGTGTTTACTTTGCCTAATTTTAAATCCCTAAGCAGTGCTTTGTAATAGTAAGAATATAAATTTTGCACATTTCAAAAGTTTTGCTCCAATATTTCAGGGCCTTTCACAATGTAAATTATTTTAAAAATTTCAATTTCCAATTATTTGTTAGAATATAGAAATACAATTGATTTTTTGCACACTGACCTTATCTTTACAGCTTACTAGAACTTACTCGACTAGCTTCTTTGTGATTTCCTCACTGGGAAGTTACGTCATCTGTGAATGGAGACAGCTTTATTTCTTCTTTTTAAATCGACATCTCCTTTGTTTTTCTTTCTCTCTGGTTAGGATCTGTAGTGTGATGTTGAATGAAGCAGTAAGAAAACTTTCTTGCTTTATTTTTGGTAGCATAGCAATTTCAGAGGTGCACTTTATCAGGTAGAGGAAATTCCTTTCACATTCTAGTTTGCTGAGAATTTTCATCATGAACAGATACTGAATTCTATCAGATGATCTTTGTATATCTATGAAGACTTACAATTTTGCTTTTTCAGTTTTTGTTGTGAATTACATTTATTGAATATTGAACCAACTTTTATTCTTGCGATTAACTCCAATGGATCATGATATATTATTGATTTTATGTTACTGGATTTGATTCGCTAATGTTTTGCTCAGGAATTTGTGTCTGTGTTCATGAGTCATGAACATAGTCTATAGTTCTTTTTATATGTGAAGTTTTTATCTGGCTTTGGTATTAGATTTATGCTGACCTGACAAGCTGAGTTGAGAATATAATATATTTTTCAATGGCTTTATCTCCACACAGCTAAACAGAGTTTTTCAAATTTGGAAGAGAATTTTATAAATGTGGAGAAACAAACTGCATAACTGTGACCAAAATAAAGCAATCAACATTGAGATTTCTATTTCTGTCATGATATTTAATTACATTACATTTTGTAATATTTGTAAAAGCACTCAGCTTGACCTTTGATTGTTTTAGATGCTTTATAATCAATACTTAATATTTATCAAACAATAAATACAGTGATCCAGCTACAATATTTTGGACTTATACTATATATTTTATTTTTTATTAGTTGAATATGGAGTTACAATTGAGGGGAATCATTATCAAACAATCAAGAACAAATGTATATTTGCATAGTTGGCCAAGGCTGATGCCATGTCATGGATGCCCCCCTTGGGTTCCCCATGATTCTATGCTTCCCCCAAATGAACCCCTGTGTTAAGTGGACTTCTCATGGAGGTCTGAGATCTCCTTCTGAGATGATTCCCCTATACTCCCTCTCTCCAGTCTCCTAGATATCCTTCCTAATCCCTCTCCCCTCCCTGCCCTGCTATCTACCTCTCCAGGTATACTAGGCAAGGTTCCCCCTGTTTGTGTAGAAATTCATACATTTTGATGTTATTAGCTTAGCCATCTAAGATACTGTTTCCATTTATATTCTAGTTTCCACGAATAAAAGAAAACATTTGGCTCTTGAGTCTCTGAGACTGGAATACTTCACTTAGCATAATTTTTTCCATCTCCGTCCATTTGGCTTGAAATCCATAATATCATTTCCTATAATAGTTGAGTAGTTTTCCATTGTATATATGTACCAAAGTTTTTGTATCCACTCATCAAGTGAGAGGCATCTGTGTTCATTCCATAGTCTAGCTATAGTAAATTGAGGTGCTATAAACATTGATAAAACCACATCTCTATAATATGCTGATTCTCTAACAGTTGTGGGAAAATACCCAGGAGTGGGATAACTGGGTCATAAAGTGGTTCCAGCCCTAATTTTTTGAGGAGTCCCCACACTGCTTTCCATGTGGCTGAACCAGTTTGCAGTCCCACCAGCAATGTGAAAGTGTTCCTCTTTTGCCACAGCCCCTCCAGCATCTGTCATTGTTCTATTCTTCATTTTTGCCACTCTTAACAGGAGTGAGGTGGAATCTCATTGAAGTTTTGATTTGTATTTCCCTTAAAGCTAATGATGTAGAGCATTTTCTTATATATTTATGGACTTTCTGGACTTCCTCTGGTGAGAAGTTTCTTTTTAGATCCGTAGCCCATTTATTGATTGGATTATTTGTGGGTTGGGTGTTCAGTTTTTGGAGTTCTTTGTATATTCTGGATATTAGCCCTCTGTCCAAGATTTAGCAGGCAAAGGTTTTCTCCCATTCTGTTGGGTCTCTCTTGACACTCTTGACTAATTCTTTAGCTGTGTAAAAGCCTTTTAGTTTAATTGCCTCCCATTCATTTATTATTCTTAACTTTACTGCTTGTGCCATGGGAGTTTTGTTAAGGAAGGTACCACCGACCCCTATGTCCTGAAGTGTTGATCCTACTTCTTTTTTAAGTAAATTTAATGTTGCTGGCTTAATATCCAGGTCTTTGAACCATTTTTATTTAATTTTTGTGTAGGGAGACAGGTAAGGATCCAGCTTCAGTTGTCTACACATGCTGTCCAATTGGTCCAACACTATTTGTTGACCAGGCTATCTTTCTTCCACACTGCTTTTGCCCCCTTTATCAAATAGTTAAAGATACGGGGGTTTTTCTCAATCTTCTATTCCATTGGTCTTCAGTTCTGTTTTGATACCAATGCCATGCTGTTTTTACTACTATGGCCCTGTAGTATAATTTCAGGTCAGGGATTGAGATACACCCTATTTCTTCCTTCCTGCAGAGTAATGTTTTGGCTAATCTGGGTCTTCTGTTATTCCATACGAACTTGAGAATTACCTTTTCTATATCCGTGAAGAATGACATTGGTGTCTTGATGGGGAGTGCATTAAATCTGTATAGGGCTTTGGGTAGAATGGCCACTTTCATTATATTAATTCTACCTAACCATGAGTATGGAATGTTTTTCCATCTACTCAGGTCTTCTGTAATTTCTTTTTTTAGTGTTTGATAGTTTTCTTTGTAGAGGTCTTTAATATCCTTTGTAAGGTTGATGCCCAAGCATTTCATTTTTTTGGAGGAGATGGTGAATGGGAGAGATTTCCTGATTTCTTCTTCTGCGGATCTGTTGGTGGGGTAAAGGAAAGCTAGTGATTTACTGGTGTTGATCTTATAGCCAGCCACTTTGCTGAAATCACTTATAAGTTCTAGAAGTTTTCTGATCGAGCTTATTGGGTCTTCTAGGTATAGAATCATGTCATCAGCAAATAAAGACAGCTGAACTTCCTCTTTTCCTATACAAATTCCTTTGATTTCCTTATCTTGCCTGATATCTCTGGCAAGGGTTTCAAGGACTATATTGAACAAGAGTGGTAAAAGTGGACAACGTTGCCTTGTTCCTGAATTCAGTGGAAATGCTTTTAGTCTTTCTCTATTGAGGATAATGTTGGTTATGGGTCTGTCATAAATGAATCTAACACAGTTAAAGTATCTTCCCTTGATCCCTGTTTTTTCCAGAGTTTTGAGCATAAAGTGGTGTTGAATTTTATCAAAGGCCTTTTCTGTGTCAATGGAGCTGATTATGTGATTTTTGTTTTTAATTCTGTTTATGTGGTGAATTACATTTATTGATTTGCCTATGTTGAATCAGCCTTGTTTTCCTGGAATGAAGCCCACTTGATTGTGATGTATTATCTTTTTAATGTACTTTTGGATTTGATTAGCTAGAGTTTTATTAAGGATTTTTGCATCTATGTTCATCAGGGAAATTGGTCTGTAGTTTTCTTGACATGTCTCTTGGATTTTGGTATCAGTGTAATATTTGCTTCATAAAAAGTGTTTGGGAGTGATTTCACTCTATCAATTTCCTAGAAGAGCTTGTAGAGGATCGGTGTAAGTTCTTCTGTGAAAGCTTGGTAGAATTCTGCCGTATATCCATCCATTCTTGGACTTCCCTTTTTTGTAAGAGCTTTGATTACAGTTTCAATTTCACTATCTTTGATAGGTTCGTTCAGATTTTCAATGTCTTCCTGTGTTAATGAGGGGACGTTGTATGTGTCCAAGTACCTGCCCATGTCCTCCAGATTATCAAACTTGGCAGAGTATCAAAATCTATTTTGAAAATTTATAATCTTCTGGATTTTGGATGAGTCTGTGGTGATATCACCATTTTCATTTTGATTTTGTTGATTTGCTTCATTTCATTCTTCCTTTTAGTGAGTTTGGCAAGTGGTCTGTCGATCTTGTTTATTTTTTCAAAGAACCAACTCTGTTTTGTTAATTTGTATTTTTATGGTTCTCAATTTCATTGATTTCAGCTGATTTTAGTATTTCCTGTCTTCTATTAGCTTTGGGATTGGATTGTTTCTCTTTTTGCACGTGTTTGAGTTGTAGCATAAGGCTATTGATCTGTAGTTTTCTTTTCTTGACATGTCTTTGTTGGGTTTTGATATCAGTGTAATATTTGCTTCATAAAAAGTGTTTGGGAGTGCCCCCACCCTATCAATTTCATGGAAGAGCTTGTACAGGATTGGTGTTAACTCTTCTGTGAAAGTTTGGTAGAATTCTGCCATTTATCCATCTGGTCCTGGACTTTTCTTTTTTGGAAGAGCTTTGATTGCAGTTTCGATTTCACTATCTGTGATAGGTTGGTTTAGATTTTCAATGTCCTCCTGTGTGAATGAAGGGATGTATGTGTCCAAGAACCTGTCCATGTCCTCCAGATTATCAAACTGGGCAGAATATAAATTTTCAAAATAAGTTCTGATAATCTGGATTTTGGTTGAAACTGTAGTGATATCATTTTCATCTTTGCTTTTGTTGATTTGCTTCACTTCATTCTTCCTTTAGGTGAGGTTGGCAAGGGGTCTGTCCATCTTGTTTACTTTTACAAAGAACCAACTCTGTTTTGTTACTAATTTGTATTTTTTGTTCCCAATTTCATTGATTTCAGCTCTGATTTTAGTTATTTCCTGTCTTCTATTAGCTTTGGGATTGTATTTTTGCTTTTTTAAACAGACGTTTGAGTTGTATAAGGCTATTTATCTGGTCTCTTTCTAGATTTTTGATGTATGAAGTCAGTGCTGTAATTTTACCTCTTAAGAATGGCTTCATACTGTCCCAGAAATTTTGGTATGTTGTTTCCTCATTCTCACAGAATATTATTTTAAATAAAATATTATAAAGATCAGACATAGCACATTTGTACCCAATTTTGTAGCAATTTACTACATAATCATTTTGGCCTTAATGTAAATTTAAAGGTAAGAAATATCTTTATTATGGCTCTTGGAATTCTAATCTTGACTGTTGTATTTGGGAAGAAGTTATAAAAACATTATTTTTCTCAATGGCTATAATAGTGATAAGTTAGCATAAATGCAAAAATTTCATAGTATTTTCTTCTTAACATTAATCTTCATGAGAAGAGAAAATAGAAGCTAAAAGACTCAGTCTTTCTGTCCTGTGATCTTGGTAACGTGGCATGTCCCAGTGACAAGGGGAAGTGTCAAAGAATCATCAGTATCCACATCTCCTGGGTGCTACTAATGGTGCAAACTCATGCCCCACCTTGCACTCTGGATGAGTGGGTGAGGGAGGAGTCTGTTATGACAAGCTCTCCAAGTGATCCTGATGCTCACAAAAGCTTGGAAGCACTGGCTGAGTGCATATTTGGCAGGCTATGAAGTGGATGGCAACAGAGTTAAACACGGAACATTAAGGAGAGAGCTGCTTCCCTGTGTTGATTTAGAATATACTGTGTTGTTTGCTGCAATCTGACACATAAAAGAGGCACAGGTCACTTGTAACAGGAAGCACATTCAAACATGCGTTCCCTCTTCTTTTCTCCTCACTTATGTTGTCTGCATAAAGTGACACAGAAAAGAAAGCAGAGTGTATGGAAGCATAGAAAAAGGTGTTTCAAAATAAGATATTGAGAGTCTACATGTTTTGCCTTTCCTGCACTTTTCCTAAAGACACCAGTATTATCAACTGCCAAGTGCCTACTAAATATTCAAAATTTAATTGACATTTAATAGACTCGTTTTTTCTTTCTAGATACACATCCTTTTTTTATTCTTCATATTAATAGTCTAGTAGAATTTACAAACGTATTAACAGTTCCAAACCTCACAATTTTAAATTCAAATTCCAGCTTCTTGATTTTGTTCTGTCCCCTTCCCCATGGCTACCACCAGAGCCAGGCTTAACTTACCCACGTTGTCTAATTTTTTTTGTTGTTCTGTGCTGCCTTTGGAGAATGGTATGCTCTTCCCATTGTTAACATTGCATCATTTAACTTGTTAATTAAGTCAAAGGAGTTTAAAGATCACAAGTCTCTAATTTAGAAAGATAATCTAAGGGCAAAAGAGATAGACAATGATTAATTCTTACTTGTCTTGCAGTTTCAATCAGCTGAAAACAATGACAGGTTACTTGTGACTCAATGCATGTTATGATTTTAAGTAGGCAAATAATAGATTTTAAATGATGTTAGAAAAAGCTAATTTTTTCCAGAGTAAAATATTATATACTATCCTTTCACAATTAAACAAAATAGGGTCTGAATTCCAATCTCATTGACTTTGGACAGTATGAATTAAGAATTCCTTTATTATTATTTATCTGATAATCATAATTAGTTTACATAAAAGTCTGGCTGCTCAAAATACAAAGTTAATTTTATTTTTTAAGTAGGAATTATTCTTTAGTGTTGTAAGACATTTGTATTGCTACTTTGTGGGTTGTTTCAAGTCAGATTATTGTCTATCAGAAACCAGAGTTTCTGAGCAAATTATTCTTTTTAATGAATATTCAAGGAAAGGTTTTTATTCATCTTTGGGTCAGTAAATTGCAAAGTGTTTGAACCCTACCTAATGAAACGTACTTTTAAAAGTCAACAGGGGGATTCGATCTAAGGGTCGATTGTCCCCACTCATCTGTGGAGGTGGGGACTAGACCCTGGACAATGAGAAAGTTGGTCTAGTAACATGAGTTAAACCCAGATAAGATGTAATGCTTTATAATCTAATATCTTTTTTTAGAGTTATAAAGGAAAAGGGAAGGGAGGGATAAGGGAGGGTAATTGGGGGGGGGGCACTTCTGGAGATAATTGCAATATCCAGAATATTTACACATTTTATACACATTTTATATTTTGTTAAAATCATGTAAGGTTGTTCAAAAAAAAAAAAAAAAAGTCAACAGGGGGACTGGAGCAGTGGATCAGCCGTTATGGTGCTTGCCCGGCAGATGAGAGGACCTGAGTTTGAACCCCAGCACCAAGTACATGACTAAATGTCGGAGCAGCAAAGGCTGCATAAATAAACTAAATAAAATTGATTCTCTTTCTTACTGTCCCTCTCTCTAAGGAAAAAAAAAAGTCAACAGGGATGCGTACAGTCCCAGCTATTGTCAAGGGTCTGTGATTTTTGCCCTACTTGCAAGCTAACACAGGAGCCCAACACACATGACCTCTCAGACTTTTATGCAACACAGCAGGAAGCTAGAACTTTGTTTATACCATTTAGTCTCCTCCTACCTCTGCAAATCCTATGGGGTGGTGAGGAGTGGCCCAGATGGATAATACACGGGGTGTCTGTGTCACCACTGAGGAACACCATGAGCTTAGGAAGCCCTTATTATAAGGAAACTACTAGAAAAATCTGCCCAACTTTTGCTGTATAGGAAGCCATGGTCTTATTATTATCTGGAAAGCAATCTCTTCATGTCCCTGAAGAAGGTTATTATACAGCCATCATTAGAGACAGTTGAAGGATGTGCAGAAATACCGTGAGGAATTGTTTCTCAGCATGCGCTTGTTATGTTAGATGCTATTAGGGCTAAAAGAAGGAGAAAGATACAAATGATGTGCCTTAGTCTTAAGGGAGGTGAAATGTCCCTAAGGCCATATGCTAAAGGCTTGGTTGTAGGCCTGTGGCTCCTTTGGGAGGTGGAACACCTTTAGTTGGGGCCTAGTTGGAGAAGTAGGTCACTGAGGGAATGTGCTCTTGAGGGTTATATTTTGTCCCTGGCCATTTCCTCCAACCCTGGCTTCCTTACCATCATGAGGTGAGCAGTTCTGCTTCACCTTATGTGTCCTGCTGTGATATTCTGTCTCACAGAAGATCCAAAATGGTGAGGACAGATAACCATAGACTGAAATCTCTGAACTATGAAACAAAACTGACCAACGTAGGGAAGATACATAGGAAAGAGCTTTTTGTGAAATCACACAGGTGGAGGTTCCAATTTCATCTGCCATTAACAGCTTACATGATTTTGGTCAAATCTATTTTTCTAAGCTTCCATCTGTGAAATGGATGTAGTATCTCCTAGGATTTCTTAGATGACAACATAAAAATATATGACAAACTTGAGTCATTTATTGGCCAATATAATGGAAGTATTGAGATGCTAATGAAAAATACTATTCAATAACTGTAGTAGCATTTAACATATTAGCAAAAAGAGGACTGTAAGACTGCATGCTGAACATAAATCCCTTTGTTTTTGAAGGGAGGAAACAGTCATGATAAAACACTGGTATTAGACAAAAATGAAAGAATGAGTTTCTGGTGAGAGAAGGATACTAACATAATGTTGTATACCCAAAACATTTGTTCTTAATTTAACTTTCATATTCACCAAGAATTTAATGGCTGAAATATGTGAAGTATTTTAAAATAATGGTTTGTCCACTAAGTGAATCCTGTAAAATGTTGGAAAGGGCCCTGGATAATGAAAAGGCCCACAGTATCTCATCTCATTCCCATGAATTTCCTGGGCAGTGGTAGCCTCAATTGACAAATTCTGCCTTGGTAGAGGTAAACCAAGAAAACATTAGCCTTGTGAGGATAGCTGAAATCGGCTAATGAATTGGCAACATACCATGAAGTTTTGATACTTCTGTGATGACACAGTAACACTGACATAGGAAAAGGAAAGTTTGCCAGGAGGTAATAAGAAATAAGATATTCCGTCATCATAATTCCTATTTCATGAATGTACCCATTCTTTCTAAAATCAATTTCCAGGAAAAAGACTGTGCTGTTGACACATGGAAGTATGTTGTCACAAACAATTACAGCATGCTACTTTAAGCTGCCATGTGCTATGCCGTGTTCTAGGCTACCACACTGCAATGTTCTCTTGTAATAGTAGGGTTTGTTTTAAGTAAACAGGACAAAAAAAATGACATAAAATGTTAAATGGCAAAACCAATATTTTAATACTTAGAATAACAGTTTGATCATTTAAGAATAGGACTTAGAGTTGATTTGTGAAAAATATTTAATAAAAGATAAATTTACCTCCTAGATTGGAAAAATGAGCCACTAGAAAATGGAAAATAAAATGTCTGATCAACAAAGATGTCTCAATTTTTAAAATATCTTTGCAAATCACCTGAAGACTTCTGAGTAGACAAATGTAATCCACCAATGAGATGGTGCTAAGATGGTTTTGTGACAATATTTACATGTTACATGAACATCATTCTCTTGAAACTTTCTAGAGTAGTTTTATTGGGATGATACTTGCTGTCACCTCCTCAGGAATGTCTGAGTGCTTCTTAATAGCAGGTCCTGAGATGGCTTCTTTATACTTTATCTGTGATTTATTTATTTACATTTTAGATAATAAATTGATTCACATGACTTATGACCAAACATTTTCAGACACAAATATTAAAAAGTCTCCCTCAGGCTTCTTTCTACTGAATTCCCATTGTTCCCACTCTCAAAAAAGTAGACACTCTAATTAGTTTCTTGTCATCCACCAGAGAATTTTTATATGCAATTAAATGTAAGAAGATATCTATTTCTACATAGTCTCACTATACAGTGCATTATTAAACATAAAACAATTTAAACATTATCATTTTTATTGCCATGTTACAGGTGAAACTAGAACTCTGTAAAGTTTCCTAATTTGCTCAATATCATACAACATAAAATTGATGGTGAAAGGATTTGAAATGAGGCTTATTTATCTACGAAATCCGTAATATTCCTTTAAAAACACTAATAATCTAGTTGACCTTGGATAAAACTAGAGTCAAATGACCTTTCCAAAGATAAAAGAAGGGAATTCCAGAAAGTAGATTGAATCTTCTGATACTTCTTGTAATATTCATTCCATTACAGGTCTCTTTGGATATTTAGTTTTCTGTTGATTATCATTCTTTTTCACCCTATGGGCCTTTAAAAACTGTTTTATCTGCTCGGTGTGGTTGGAGCACACCTGTAATCCCAGCAACTCAGGTGGATGAGGGAGAAGGATGACAAGTTCAAGGTCAGTTTAGCAAGACCCTGACTCATAAAGGGCTAGGAATGTAGCTCATTGGTAAAACATCCCGAGCTTCAATCTCCAATACTGAAACAAATAATTAAAAAGTGCTTTATCTAGTTCAATTTTGGTTTATTTTAAAATTTACATAGCAATGAAATGCATACCTTAAAGATTTGCAAATGTTTAGAGTCTTGTACAATTAACACAATTATGACACAGAACAGTTCCTTGAACCAGTTTCGTCAGCCTGCCCTTTTAATTGAACATTCTTCCCTATTCCATCTGCCAGCATCTACTTACCTGTTTTTCAGGCTTATACTTGTATCCTTCCAAAATGTTAAAGAAATGGAATTGCATGGTATATGTTTTGTTTGTGCTTCTTTCGGACCTTTTTTCCCTTTGTGGTGCTGGGATTAAACCCAGGATCTTGTACATGTAAGATAAGGTAATTGCTCCACTGCTTGGCTGTACTCCAAGCTCACTGGTTGGCTGCTTTTATTTAGTAAAAATCCATTGAAATTTACCCGTATTGTTACACAAGTAGATCATCCATTTCTTTTTTTGTCAGTGACTAGTATTCTGTTATGGTAATATACCCCAGTTTATCCTTTTCTTATCACTTAACTTTTTGGTAATTGTTTTATATAGTTTTTTGGTTATTGTGACCAAAAGACCAAATAAAAATGAAACATGTAGAGGAGGAAAAGTTTATTTTGGCTCATGATTTCATTTCAGTGTTTCAGTCCATGTTTTGCCAATTCCATACCTCGGGGCCTAAGATGAGGCAGAATATTCTGGTGCAAGGGTGTGGCAGGGAAAGCCACTCAGGACATGGCAAGTAGGAAGTAAAGAGATTTCCACTCACGGGGACAAAATATAAACCCCCAAAGTCACATGGCAGGACCTGCTCCCTCCAGCCACACTATACCACCCAATTACTCATTATCAGTAAATCAATCCACTGATTAGATTAAACCTCTGATGAACAAATCGTTTCACTTCTGAATATTCTCTCATTGTCTCACACATGAGCTTTTGGGGGATACCTCATGTCCAAATCAAGAATAAACCTGTTACAAACATTTCCATCCATTTTGTTCTGTGAACA